>PVKM010014386.1:0-29098 GCA_004027735.1 Carollia perspicillata
TGTTGGGTATGAGGGGCGGAGCCGTAGGTGTTCACCAGTGCTGCGCAGCCTAGTCGCCAAGTTGTGACGTTGTATGTGGGGGCGGGGTCAGAGGGAACAATGGCGCCCGTTTGCGCTCTCTGGAGTTTGGGTACACCCTGCTGCCTTCCACAAGCAAACTGGGCCCCCTGCCACTGGTTCCCAGGTGGGAGGGCCTATGCACACTCCGGGACCTTGCGGGTCTCCCCCGCGACCTCTCCTGTGAGGCTGGGAGCCTCTCCCGGCACCTTTTCAATCGGTGTTTTTAGGCTTTATTTCCCGTCGCTGGGGCCCTGGGCTGTGCGGTCCATCTCACTGCCCGCTCATGCCTAGTTTATCTGCACGGGAATGTGTGTCCACAGTTGGCCAGCTGCTCTGTGTGCCTTGCGTGCTCTGCTCGTCTCCTCCTGTCTCCTCCCTGCGTCTGGGGTCTGCAAGCTCCACGCCACTTAGGGCCGCCCGGCGCTCCCGAGCCTGGCAGCCACCACATTTTCCTGCCGCTTTCTCTCTCTGCTGCCTGCCGACTCCACCCCTCTTACCGGTTGGGTTGACTGGTTGTCGACTTCCGTATTTCAATTTTCTGTGTTCTGGTTGTGTTATTGTTTATAAATATTTGTTGTCCTTAATTTTGGTTGTGAGAGGAGGTACAGTGTTTCCACCTATGCCTCCATCTTGGCCGGAAGTCTAAACTCTTAATTTTTAAATAGAGAAAAGAAAGTCGGCTTTAGAATTATTAGCTAAAACTGGTAAAAATTAGTCCAATAGTTTGTATTTACAGGCCTGCCTTTCCCAGGCTGTTGCAGTGTCTGCTGTGCAGATGCACTGTCTTCTGTAGGTCGGACACTCAAGACCATTTCATTATAATGGCAGAGGGTGCGTTCCAGATCATTTGGAAGTTTCAGAAGGCATAAAGAGAAAAGGCCTGTAATTTTATCACCCAGATAAGCAGTATTTATATCTTCTTAGGTTCTTATTTGTATGTGTCTGTACACACATATCCACACAATGCTGAAGAGATGTGTCTGGAAGATTGTCTGTGTTTAAAGGAGAATTGACTCATTTCTTTAAATAGTGAGCTTGCAGACATATAAAGCTCTGCAGACTGATGGGTCTTTTGAACAGTTAGCACCCGACTAACTGAACTCCTGCTGTATTTCTTGGGGATTTTAATATCCCTGTCGACCACTTTGAGAGTGTGGCGAATGAATAAAATTCATAGAATTTTAAAATAAGCCAATTGTATTTAAATACAGTTATCGAAATACTAAAACAGCTTTATGATTCAGTAATAGAGCTGCACTTTAAAGAACAGGCTCCAGTGGCCGGTCAAAATGGCCATAATTCTTAGGATGATGAGTGCAGTACCTTTTACCAGCAGCACTGGTGATGTGATATGAAACTTGTAGCATCTACTGGCAATAAAACCGCAGTCACTGCCAGTACTTCTGGGGTTCATTGTCATCATTAACAGCTTAGGAAATACAGTTAAAGACTCCTGTTGTAGATGAGTTAATGCACTTTAAGAATGTTTTAAAATATTTTAATTTTTCCCAGTGTAGTAAATTATTTTCAGTTGGGGTGGGTCAGATGGGTTTTGGTCCCGCTATTACTCTGCACACTGTGTCCCCCCTGAGCGTCAGTCAACTCCTGGGTGTCCTCTGTACCTGAAAGAGGGTCGGTCCATTGTGTTTACTATCTGCCGAATGAGTGATTGGTTACACCTCGTGCCTCACTCCTTACGTTTTGAAGGAAATTACAGTAATGAATAGTCAAAGATACGTGAAAAAATTTTTACTACAAAGATAGTAATTATTGTTTATAATGTCCCTAAAATGCTACCAATTTAAATGTTCAACAGGATGGGAGTTGTCCAGTAACATGTGGTACTTGTATGTAGCCGTTATAAATAATTTTTAAAAGAATATTTAATGATGTGGAAAGATGTTAATGATATATTTGTGAGAAGAAAACCTGCAGGTTTCGATATTAACTGTCATTATGACTGTTGTGGGATTGCTAATGAATTATTTTCTAATTTTTAATAATAAAACATGTAGTAGAAGTGATCTTTTCTGACATGTATATTATTTCCTCCCTGTAATTGACTTAAGTTTAGAATCTTAAGAAGATTTTTTTCAAATTTTAAAATACTTTGTTTTATCTTAAAATGTAAATGTTCATTTATTTGCTGGTATTTTTCTATATGGATAAAGACTTCTCTTATATAAACAACTGACATAATATACAGGCTGTGATTTGTAGGCTTTGTTTAGTTAGAATAGAACAGGAATTTAGCCATTGCCAAGTAGCTCATTTGGTTAGAGCGTCTTCCTGATATTTCAAGGTTGCAGGTTCGATTCCCAGTCAGGGCACATATAAAAATTGACCAAAGAATGCATAAATAAGTGAAACAATAATTCAGTGTTTCCCCCCTCCCCTCTTCCTCTCTCTTTAAAATCGGTAAATAGAAAAAAAATTAAATAGGGTAGGAATTTAAAATGCTTATGGAGAAATCTGAGTGTAGAATTATTATAGATTTTTGCTTTTAAAGATTTTATTCATTTATTTTTAGAGAGAGGGGACGGGAAAGAGAAAAAGAGAGAGAGAGAGTAACATCCATGTATGGTTGCCTTTCATGGTCCCCCCAACTGGGGACCTGGTCTGCAACCTAGACATGTGCCCTGACAGGGAATCGAACCAGTGACTCTTTGGTTCACAGGCTGGCACTCAGTCCACTGAGCCACATCAGCCTGGGCTCTTTCTAGATTTTTAATGTTTTCTGCCTGTCATTTCAATTGTCTTGCCTACACATATTTTAAAGACAGGTTTTCTTAATGACTTACCTTCAGTTTTTTCTAAAACATTTCTCTTTATATAAATAATAGGTTTTTACTGTTGCACTCATTTCTCAGTGTGCATAATTAACTTTTGTAACAAGTTGGAGAATATGAATAGTACTTTCCTAAGTTTATGACTCAGCCAGTTCCTGCAGAAAGGCAAAGTGTGATACAGAGTAGCTTTGTAACCCTGAGTACCCAGAATGCCATTGCTTCCCATCTGTGTACTTTACTGAGGGAATGGACAGTCGATCATAGTGAGTGCTTGAGCAGCTTTCTACATTATTTTGTAAGCTTAATTTTTTTTTTTATCTTTAGTGATGTGTTTTGAATTCTATCATGAAGAACTATATTCATTATAAGTCAGGCTCAGGATACAAGAAGAAATATTGTTATCCAAACTTTTTTTCACTTTCTCCCTTTCTCCTTCTCTAGGTGGGTCCTACGTGTATGAACTCAGTGCAGTCCTCATACACAGAGGAGTGAGTGCCTATTCGGGCCACTACATTGCCCATGTGAAAGATCCACAGTCTGGCGAATGGTATAAGTTTAATGACGAAGACATAGAAAAGATGGAGGGGAAGAAATTACAACTAGGGATTGAGGAAGATCTAGGTAAAACCTTTAAGTTGTGAGTGCCCTTTTAAAATATAAATCTTTTTTTTTTTACTGGAAGTATTTGTGATAAATTATTATGGCCCAAGATTGTTATGGCCTATCAAGGATATTTGCATTTCTTAAACACAAAATTTCTGAACTTCTTTTTATTATCAATGCTTGAAATTTTAAAAAGAAATGATATTGCTCCAGAGGTATTTTCCAGTATGTCGTGTCTGAAGGCAAATATGTAATTTTCAATTACCAGGTTTATTGTGGGAGAGAATGGTGAGTTTTAAGCTAAAAATGATGAGCAGTATATTTAACATAGCAGATGTGTTGTCCCTTTTGCTGGGTCGGGACACTTGTTTTTGGGAAATGACTACAGCAAGGGAACTTTGCTCCAAGGACAGGGTCTGTTCTTCCCTGTTAAGTATCTTACCCCGTCTCTGGGGAGGAAGCTTTTTGCCATTTTGTAGTGATGAGATCTGCCTTGAAAAGAAGTTCCTGAAATAGTATCCAGTACGGAGCTCTCACCACGGTGGTTTTCTTAGGCCAAGATACACATTTATTCCCTGAAGGAGTGAATGGTACTCACTCCTTCCAGTAGGAGCCGTCGTGGCTGAAGTTTCCATCACTTTCTTGTCCATATTTGTCACTTTTGGGTGAAGTTTGGACTATGGGATCTGAGCAGAAGGAATTGGGAGTAAGCGTGTGTCTCCTGCCACTGTTCTTTGTTAGTGGATCAGGATCTCTTTTCTGTCCAAGGGGTCAGGGAGAAGCCTGGCAGTTGGGGTTGGCTTTCAGGCATATGGGCCCTCTTTCTGCAAAGACTCATGTGGTGACTGTTCTGGGAATACAATGTTTTTTATTTTTACATCACACTTAGGAGCTAGCAGTCTGCTCCAACTTTATACTCAGGTTCTTAACATTTGCTTATATTTTTTCTTACTGTGATAGTCTTAATAGGAATGAAATTGACATGTATCTTTAAATTGTAAGTCATTTAATTTTCGTTTTATTTGATTGTTCTTTATTGAAGTGTATTTGATCTGTTTTATTTTTAGTCAGAGAATTGTAGGATTAAAAGCATTGTTCAGGCTGTCCTACCTTTTGCATATAGGTAATCCTAAATTTTAAAATAGTTCAAGATAAAGGGATTCCACACCTATCAGGATCCCATTCCAGTGCTTTAATAACCTTATTATATGCAGGTTACAGGGTAGCTTTCATTTGTCATTTTTACTGAAAACAGAAACTACTTGTTCATTACATTTCATTGTCACTCATTACTGCATTCTATTGTGAATTTTAATGAATCGTTTTATCTTCTGTCTTTTTTTTTTAAGATTTTTAAAAATTTATTTATCTTTAGAAGGGAAGGGTTAGGGAGAGAAATACCACTGTATGGTTGCCTCTTGGGTGTCCCCTGCTGAGAACTGGCCTGCAACCCAGGCATGTGCCCTGACTGGGAATTGAACCACAATCCTTTGGTTCATAGGCCTGCGCTCAATCCGCTGAGCTGTGCCAGCCAGGGTTATCTTCTGTCTTATTCAGAGTAATGAACATCTTAAATCTTAATACTTTTTAGTTAGAAATTACCAACCTCCTCTTTGCTGTACATGCTCCTGAGATTTTGAATTCCCTGTGACAGTGGTCCTCAAACCTCTTTTGGTTACGTGTTCTCTCTAAGAACATGGAATGAATTGTATTCCTTTCCACATTTTAAAATCCAGCATTTTTAGTGAAATTTAAGTAGCTCTGAATAAAGTATTTTCTGACATATTATAAACAGTAGAACTGCAATATCAGTCTTTGAAGAGAATCCAAGTGAAGTGAAGTAACATGGAGATTTGATACTCATTTTGTTCTTGGCAAAGACAAGTAAACTGGCGGGGTCTTTATGGCAAGATGCTTTCAGTGCTGCCCTTTCCTCTTGTACCAGCGTTGCTATTACACCGACCCTAAGAATTTTATTCTGTGGAGTATACTGTTTTCTATAACCAACCATAAAGCTCAATAGTTAAAAAGTTCTTCTGGATTGCACTTTGTAAAACTTACAGATATTATGATATGAGTAAACCAATTTAAGTGTGTTATAAATTTTAAAAGTTAAACACAAAGAAAAACTTGCTGTAAATACGTCTTTTTTTAAAATATTTTATTTCTTTATTTTTAGAGAGAGGGGAAGGGAAAGAGAAAGAGAGGGAGAGAAACATCAGTGTGTGGTTGCCTCTCATGTGGCCCCCACTGGGGACCTGGCCTGCAACCCAGGCATGTGCCCTGACTGGGAATCGAACTGTGACTCTTTGGTTCACAGCCCGTGCTCAATCCACTGAGCTACACCAGCCAGGGCCTGTAAATACATCTTTTAATGACATGGGAGAGACTTTTTTTTGTCACTGGGTTAGAGGTTACAACCTTTATAAAGTGGGAGACAGATGACTGAGAAAGGGAGGGTGGAAGCCATCGATGACACCTCCGCTTTGAGGCAGATCCGTTTTGAGAAAAGTGCACAGTGAATTGAAGCTCTGGTCATTGACTCCTCAGGACTGTTCATGGCCATGTTTGTACCCCTTGAAATGTGACCCTGCGATAGATGCTCAAGCCCAGTTTGAAGATAACGTTCATGGGATACACTTCCCACACAGAACACTAATGTTTCTATTTACTGCTAATTCGTTCTTCTTGCAAGCGTTTCATTTTTTTTAATGCGCCGTTTTATTTCTGTGGACAATTAAGTCTGGATTTTTTTTTATAATTTAAGACCAGCATTAAAATAAAACTCAGAGCCCTGGCTGGTGCAGCTCAGTGGATTGAACGCACCAGCCTGCAAACCAAAGGGTTGCTGGTTCGATTCCCAGTCAGGGCACATGCCTGGGTTGCAGGCCAGGTCCCCAGTAGGGGACACATGAGAGGCAACCACACATTGATGTTTCTGTCTCTCTCTCTCCCTCTCCCTCTCCCTCTCTTCCTTCTGTCTAAAAATAAATAAATAAAATCTTTAAAAAAATAAAACTCAGTATACTAGTACTTCCCCCCGTCCCCCCAGGCTTGTCCTCATGAAAAACAGTACTTTTGTATCATTTTTTAACAATGGAATATGGCAGGCAAGTGGGGGGCAAGATAGTAAACTGTTTAAAGATTCAACATCTATAGAGCCTGCTAAATTTGTATTGTCTTTTAATGTTTTAGATCCATGTTAAAGTATCTTGAACGTATATTTTAGGAATTGTTTTCTATTTGTGTGTTCCTCCCCACCCCCCATAAAAGAATGAACAAACTGTACATTCTAATTTAGTCATCTTTTATTTCCTTACCTCAGCAGAACCTTCTAAGTCCCAGACACGTAAACCCAAGTGTGGCAAAGGAACTCATTGTTCTCGAAATGCGTACATGTTGGTTTATAGGCTACAGACTCAAGAAAAACCCAATACAACTGTTCAGGTACCAGGTGAGCAATTTTCCAGGACTGCGTAAGGCAAATACTTAACTGCTATGCTCAAAGATCAATGACAAGAACAGATTGCTTTTAACTGCTATTAATATGGGTTGATTGCATATGCTAAATATTGGTGAAAGTAGATGTAATCACAGATTTTGCTTTACTGTGGCTTTTCTTTTTTTGAAGATTTTTTAAAAAGACTTCATTTATTTGTTTTTAGAGAGAGGGGGAGGGAGGGAGAAAGAGAGGGAGAGAAACATCAGTGTGCGATTGCCTCTCAATTGGCCCCCACTAGGGACCTGGCCCGCAACCCAGGCATGTGCCCTGACTGGGAATCTAACTGGCCACCCTTTGGTTTACAGTCCACACTCAATCCACTGAGTTACACCAGCCAGCCAGGGATTTAGTGAGTTTTTTAATTAAAGACCATTTTGTTTATTTTTTTACATTATTTTTATTGTATTTTTTCCATTACCATTTTACCCTCCCTATACCCTATTCCAGCTCTCCCAGTCCCCTGGCCCTCTAAAGTAGTAAATAAATAAAGCCTTGTAAAAAAAAAATTAAAGACACCTTTAACAGAACTATTCCACTGAGTCCTCTTACCCCACACCAAGAAAAGCAAGGCAGTTTTTAAAAATCCTTTAGGTAATCAAGGCATATATTTAGAGTAATTTGGTTTTATTTTGTTCAATTTGTAAAGTATTTGTGGATTTCAGCCAGTTATTTGTAAATCTCCCAGATTTTTGAAAAAGAATGAGCATTGCTACTGGCCTGAGGCGTTCTGTCGTTGCCATTGTGCCTGGTGCTCTTCTGTGCCCTGTAGCGCCCTCTGTTTTGAAGTTGTCTCTGAACCATTTGATGGCTCAGGTTGTCTGATGCCGTCATGGACATGCAGGTGGGGGAATCGCATTCCAGTGTCCGTCTTCAGTTTTACTTTCGCCTTCAGTTTGTGGGTCTCTAACAGAAAAGGAGACCTTAGTAGGAAGCTGCCACCAAAATCTTAGCTAGTGTTTGATATAATTTAGAGACCAGCACGGTTCTATGTCTGAAAACTGGATAAAGTTTTGTTTTGTTTTGTTTTCCTGTTCTGAAAAGCCTTTCTTCAAGAGCTGGTAGACCGGGATAACTCCAAGTTTGAGGAGTGGTGTATTGAAATGGCCGAGATGCGTAAGCAAAGCGTGGATAAAGGCAAAGCAAAGCACGAAGAGGTTAAGGAGCTGTACCAAAGGTTACCTGCTGGAGCTGGTCTGTAAGATATTCTGGGACAGCACTGTTGCCATTGAGTTCCTTGTTTCTTTTATGTTCACAAACATGTATGAACTAACTTTCCCTTCCCTGTCTTCTAACCCACTGATGCCCGCTTATGCACTATAAAATTGCGATGTAAACCAGCAACAACTTGATGTGTAGCATTCCATTTAACGTTCATTATCATGTACTTTTAAAAATGGGAAGCTCTTAATGAATTACAGGGCTTAGGTCAGCACTCTGCATATATGAGTCTTGTAATAGATATTTCTATTTTGTGAGATAATAACTTGTTCTTAAAGAAAAATCTGATTGGGTTACTATGGATGCAGCAGATCTATTCTGTTTTCTTGTATAATCTGTACCCTCACAGCTTTAACATTCTTTTATATGAGCACTACTTTTTATGATAGTATTAGATTACTTTGAAATTTAATACCAAACATGATGCTGAGACTGGGAAAGCATTCTGCTTACCTCTAATTTCTTAAGAATTGTCCCACATAATCCAGCTTATCCCTTTAATGTATATGTTAATACAAGTTTACCTAGTGCCTCAAAAAGGAAACAACTTTTTAAGGCTGATACGCCATTTGTAATACTATGCTGTCTTCATCATTTCACAGACATGAATGCCCCCGTGCCCAATTTCTACTTAAACAAGAGAGGCAACTTAGTCCTCATTTTAGAAAATAAATATTCAAGCATAATTGTACTTGTGGTTTTTGTCTTTTTGATAATCTTAACTTTCTATTACTGCTATAACCTTAAACAAAAGAAGAATATAAATTGCTAAATCTGGAGGAATACCTCTTAAATTTTCTTTCTAAATGACATCTTAATTTGATTTTGACCTTTCTTTGTAATCTGTTACTGTCACTCTGTCCCAAGGGTTGGGGTTGTCCTAAAAAATTAAGACTGGACTTAAATTTACTGCATATGATTTGGAAATGAACATGTGATTCAAAGTTCTAAATTCATTCGTAGAAGTTGGGACCTGGAAATCTGTGTTTTGAAACTTAGTCTCTGTGATTCACTGGACAAGATAAAAGGACTTACTGAGCCTAAAGTAAAATGCGCTTTGGAACCGCTCTTTAAAAGGGCGTGGTCCAAAGATGTTCCGTGTCGGGCCAGCACATGCGTGCTGCCTCTCTCCGCTGCTCCATTCAGTCTGTAAGAACTGTGCTTATGTATTTCGAATGTAGTTCTGTTAAAAGCACTCTACCAGTCACAAGCTTTACAGTATTGTTCTTGAGTGTTAGCAGTAAACTGGCATAGCTCAAAGTCCACGTTGTCCTGAAATGTGAAATCTGAAAGCTGCTGACCCTGACTTTGTATCGCCGCTCAGTCTCTGGTTTGCATTTTCTAAATTGTCGTGAGCATATTTAAAGAAGAGCTAGTTATCCCAAAACATGAGCCTCACGGGGACATGAACCCCTTTGGCCCTTTTTATTTAAATTGAAATAAATTATCTCTGAATAATTTTAAATTATCTGTAGATTAAGTATTTTCAATATTTTTGATGACTCAAACCTTTCTAGACTTAGTAACTTTCCAAAGGAAAATTCCTTATGTCCAAAATCCAGGCATTAAAAAATTACAAATAACTTTGAACCAAAATGTACATTTCCCTTTGTTAAATATTTAAATAATTGCTTCGTTGGTTTGTCAAATGCTGGGGTTTTATACAGTTTGTTATCTCCAAATCAATAATTAAAGAGAGTGCTCATCCATTTGGTAAGTTGGTTTACCCATGCTTTTGGACGGCGATGCTTAGGTAGTGTGCTGAATTGCCAGAGGAGAAAGCATGTTTGAGAACCTGCCAGGAGTCTTTGTCCAGTGCAGAAACACCACTAGTGTGAAAAAGGCCTTCCCCAAGCAGACTCTGCCGTAACCATTGAGGCATAGGCTAGACCTTGATTCTCAGGGAAGCTCTGGGCAGAGATTGATACATCTCTTTTTAGGGAGGGAGATTGAAAGTGGAAAGAAAGACAGACCTCTGTGACCACAGCCGCCCTTCCTTCCATGGGTTTACAGCACCCTGAAACTGCTACTCTAAATCAGGAAACCTGGCCAAGAATGGCGTTATATCAGAGCAACAGGCCCAGGCTCTGCTCTCTTCCTTCCTCTTCTTACTGTAAAACCACACATGATTTTTCTGCTCTTCGTATACTACAATGAATTTATACTAAACTACTCAAAAACCAAAACATAAGCTTCGCTCAGAAGTTTTCTGTGGGACTCTGGTAGGGGAATGGAAAACGTTGTCTTGAATTGGCCGCCTTCGAGTCCTGTCACTGTACGGGCCAGCGTTATAGTCGCCCTGGGCTCCCACTCCCACACACACCTCCTGGCAAAGAATGCGTTTTGCTCTTGTAGTTTCCCTGGACTCCTTGTAATGGTCCAGAGTCTTACGGCATAGTTTTCCCGTTAGAAATAGCAGGTATCGAGCCCCTCCGCTCACCCTTCTCCAGCTGTGGGGGAAGCAGGGACATCTGGGTGGTGGTTCTTAAATGTTGCTCTGTGCACAATCCTGCTTTTCCTCCTTTGATAGCCTTCAGATTACTAAAAATTTCAATCAGTGTGACTATATTTGGAAAAGGTTAGATGTGTTAAAACTTTAATTTTGCTTTCTTAGAGAGGGATTGCGTATCTGCATTCTTAAGATACCCAGTGTACTCTCTCCCTGCCAGGTTAAACTTGATTAAGTGGCAAATGAAATTGAGAAGTATTTTAACTTAATTGACCGTAGCATTATATATTGTGAATTGCCACAGCCATGTTACTGTACTGAATCTTAAGGTCTCCTCTTTTATATATTGTGTGAGTGTTTAATTAACTTTTCTATATCTCTTTTCTTCCAAAAAGCTCAAAATGCTTCACATATCTTATCTTTTACATTCAACAACATCCCTGTGAGGTAGGTAGAAGGCAGGTATTATTACCTTCATTTTACAAATAAAAGACTTGAAGCATAGAGAGTTTAAGTGACTTGCTCAAGTTCAGTTTCCTGGTGGCAGAACTTGGATTAGACTTGCTCTCACCTTGCGTTTGCGAGCTTGTCCTCTGCCGCCGTGTCCGAGCTGATCAGTCAGAAGGTCCTCCGTTGATGGCATACAGTCTTAGCACAAATGAGGGATCCAGTAATTCCGAATTCTGTTGTCGTAAACATTGCAATGTTTTATGGTAAACTTAAAGTGGGAGTCAGTTATCTAGATTTGTAACTCAGAGAAGTATTAAAATTGGTCAAAATGGGCTTTGAGTTGAATTGTCTCTCCCTCAGATCTCATCAGGAGTAGTACCTAATACAAATCTATCAATTCAACCTCTGTATGTTTTCTTCTATGTTTTATGCTGGGACTCACTGGAGATCTTTGTAAGTAATCAAAGCTGGCCCTTTATCTTTAATTTTGGCTTTTAGGGAACTCAGGGACTCTGTTTTCCCAAATTAAAACTCATGTTGAGCTGTTTGGTTTTGTCTTAATTTTTGCAACTTCAAAATTGGTAATTCAGTTCTAGAGTATTTCATCCTGGAATTCGTTTTAAATCCCTTATTTTCTTGAAACACAGAGTAATATAATGAATAGATCATGATACGGATTGGGGAGGGGAAATCAAGTACCTTTTCATCGACATACCTGTATCATCTTGGATGAAGAAAAGTTCATTGGTTGACACGATAAAGTGCAGTTATAGCTGATGAGGTTAATTTCTAACTTAGGATTCAGTCAGGCGTCCTTTAATTTTCAGATGTAAATTGTGTACTGATGAAAAGGGTTTATGAAAACCGTTTATGGAATAAACATAGGAGATGAGGTTATGTGATTTGCGAGCCAGCATGGAGCGTGGCTTGTAGTCAGCAGCCCCGGTGTCCCGCTCGAAGCCCTGCTGTGTTACCAAGCAAGACACTTCTCTCTGTGGATACCTCGTTTGTAGAATGTGGTTAATAATACCAGCCGACCTCGTAGGGCGCCGTGCAGACTCGTCGCTGCCATGCACAGCATCCTTCTTACATGGCAGCCTGAACCCAGAAGAGGGTAGTTAAATGGAGCGCTAAGTCCTACTTACCAGGCATCTTCCCTGAACAGTGGTTCTTCTGATTCTGCTAACTTTGGACAGAGTTTGCATTGTCTTTTGAGGAAAATGAATGTATCACTTAGTCAAAAAGCTGTAAAAGTACATAGGCTCTTCTCCTTGCATTCTTCTTCAGAGCCCTATGAATTTGTTTCTCTTGAGTGGCTGCAAAAGTGGTTGGATGAATCGACACCTACCAAGCCTATTGATAATCATGCCTGCCTGTGTTCCCACGACAAGCTGCATCCTGATAAAATATCGATTATGAAGAGAATATCGGAATATGCAGCTGACATTTTCTACAGTAGATATGGAGGAGGACCACGACTAACTGGTAATTTCAGATGTCTACTTTAAAAAAAAAAGCCCTGGCTGGCTGGTATAACTCAGTGGATTGAGCATGGGCTGCAAACCAAAGGATCGCTGGTTCGATTCCCAGTCAGGGCACATGCCTGGGTTGCAGGCCAGGTCCCCAGTGGGGGGCCACATGAGAGGCAATCACACTGATGTTTCTCTCCCTCTCTTTCTCCCTCCCTCCCCCCCTCACTAAAAATAAATAAATAAATAAATTTTTTGAGTTCTTAAAATATATACAAGAGTAATACTAATTGTGAACCATGTGGTCTTTATGGTCATTTGACCCAAATGATGCTAGACCAAGTGTTCCTTAGACTGCAGAAAGGAGTTGCTAAATAAAGTAGAAGTTAAGCAGCATTATACACCATATATTTATAAGGTGAGAAAGAAACTGATATGCTCATTGAGTAGTTGTTTTTCTTTTTTCTTCTCAGTGCTCACAAAGTAGGACACTTTTGAGTAAATCATCTGTTAGCATTTTGTTGCTTTATACTGTTACTCTTCAAAGTACTTGAACCTGGTCTGGTTGATTACAGTTCATATGCCTCCCTGCTGTAATGACTTCTAACAATGTGAGGTCTGTAGATTGTTACTTGGCCTACGAAAGGCATCTGCATGATTCTACCCTGAATGTAAAGCTCTTTGTAACCACATGGTGTCCATAATCCATTTGGTTCTGTTTACCCCTCCTTAATAATGTTTTTCTTTTTAACTGGCAGACAGCCTCCTGTCCCATCTATATGAGTCCAGTAAATGAAATTGTGTGACCACCACCCATTTTTCCTAAATTAAATGCTATTTTCTGATTGTGTACCACTTCATAAAAACTGGCATTTGACTACACGATTCAGATCTTGTATACATCTGGAATTTTGCTTTCTAAATTTCTGTTTTTGATTCACAATGAATAAACTGCAGTGAGCCCTGGCTGTTGTAGCTCAGTGGACTGAGCACCAGCCTGTGAACCAAAGGGTCCCAGTTCAGTTTTCCCAGTCAGGGCACAGGCCTGGGTTGCGGGCTGGGTCCCCAGTAGGGAGCACTTGAGAGGCAACCACACACTGATGTTTCTTTTCTTTTTCTTCCTTCCTTCCCTTCTGTCTAAAAAGAAAAAAAATAAAATATTTTTTAAAAAATAGACTGCGATGAAATCATGGTTCAAATAATCAAATTTCATATGATTCCTGGAACTGTATGTTTTCAAGTGGACCCTTGATTTTTTTTCCTCCCTTTTGTCCTCTGTGATTTCAGTATTCACCTGAAGATCTTCAACAATATCATATTTATAGTTGTCAGATACATTGTGTTCCCCCCTCAATTATTTGATTACAGTCTTGTGAAATTTGCACCTAAATCTTGTAAAATACTGAATTTCATGGTATAGATAGCTTTAACATAATATTTCATGTCTTACAAGAATGTTGCTGTCTTAATATTTACTTTACAAAGAAATTGAAAGTATATACCAACTTGCCATGTTGTCAAAACTTGTGACTTTGGTTTAGAATTCTGTTGTGTTTTGTGAATTGCTGAAAACACTTTCCCAGCAGGAAGTCTGTGTGCGGGCAAATCATACTTCATTCCATTCTCTCTTGCCTCTAGTGAAAGCCTTGTGTAAGGAATGCGTGGTGGAACGTTGTCGTGTGTTGCGCCTCAAGAACCAACTAAATGAAGATTATAAAACTGTTAATAATCTGCTAAAGGCAACAGTAAAGGGGTATGTACCACCGTGTGGATTGCTTATGATAGACTAAAACGTAATTTCTAGAAGTGATAACCACATAGCTGATGACTTTTAGATAATAGGGAGCTGGGGTTTTTTTAAGAGAGAAGGGTGATGATGTGGATGGCAGAGCTGGACGAAGTTTTGCCATGATCGCCAGGGTGGCCGAGATAGAGAAAGCAGAGCCGTGCTGCCTTGGCCTCTGTGTTCGACCTGTTGGAAAGACCGGCGGAGATGGGGAGCTGATCAGACCAAGGCAGGGCGTCAACCTGTGTTCTGCACGGCCTGGGGGCATCCGCCTTAGGGAGGCTGGAGTGTGTTACCAGGTAGATCCCAGCAGAGCATCCTTGTCAGAAACATCCAGACCAGTAAATTCAGTTAATGAAGAAAAGGACAAGGAAAGAGACCTCCGGGGTTCTTGGGAGTATGCTGAGCTTCACTCCACAGAGTTCCTCTGGATTCAGGATTCAGTAGAATCAGGCGGCATTTATTATGTCTGGGTTTAGGTTGTATATTTCTTGAGCAAAGATGGATCTAGTTCACCATTTTTGGTCGTGCCACGAGCAGCCTACTGAGCCCCCTCAGTGTGTGTGGATGTGTAGACGTGGATGTGTGGATGTGAGTTCCTCTGAGTGTACTTAGAGGCACAGCTGGATGTTGCGGTGAATAGTAATGAAGAGAAAGAGCTGCTAGTCGATTGGTATGATTGGCATGAACGTAAATGAGGGTTCAGGGAACCAGGGTAAGATGTAGGATGGAAACAAGATGTGAAATAACCTGCAGTTCAGTGGTGAGGAGTAAAGATGGCCAAGATGAGGAGGTGGGTCAGCGAAATTGTGCCTGTAACAGCAGATTTGGAGGGTTTGAATTCATCTTAGTTGGGGCCTTTACAGGGACAGAAGGGAGGAGGTTGGGAAGTGTGACTTGCATGGTTTCCCTTTCCCTCTGCTCCTCAGCAGCGATGGATTTTGGGTGGGAAAATCATCCTTGCGGAGCTGGCGGCAGCTGGCTCTCGAACAACTGGATGAGCCCGATGGTGACGCAGACCAAAGCAATGGGAAAATGAACGGCAACACCCTGAATAAAGGTACTGTCTCAAGCCGGTGTGTAGATGGTTAGAAACTATCCACAGAATCATAAGCGTTTATTTTTAGTCAAGTTGGCTTAGTTTCCATCCATGCAGTTTTAAAGACAATTTTTGTTAAACCTGAAGCTCTCAAAAATGTCTCAGAACAAACAAAAAAACATTAAGCTATTAAACTCGAGCAAGGGTCACAGAAGGTGCAGCAGTTCCTGCGAGGAATCCCTTACAACCCGGCGTGCTTTGGGCTCGGGTGTCTTCGGTTGATCACCCGAAAAATCAATTTTAATTCTGCTTCAGACTGGAATTATATTGTGAGCTCGGGACGTTTTGATTGGGCATTGTCTGCCACACTTACAGGCTGCTTTTGGTGAGGCAAGGAGCTTGTACTTCAGGAGAGAAGGCAGCTTTTGAGGAGCTGTCTGCTTACAAAGTTTTCTGAGCTTTGGGAAGCTATGCTTTCAAATAGGAAATTATGTTAGTGTAAGTAGACCATTAAACTAAATTTTATAACCAGTGTTTTACAAGGTATCAAGGGAAATTAAGGCATAGGAACTATTTTTGGATTTAAAATGGAAATTAATGGTTTGATCATCTTACTAATTCAGAGGTTTAATTAGTGATCCATAAGCAGTTATTTCACTTAATTTTCTTTTCTCCAAATGTTAGTATTTACATAGGTATATTTTTATCATTTTAGTATCCTTAACCATTTTATCGAAGTATTTTGTGTTTTCTGTATTCAAGCATGTTAATATCATTTAATTTCACTCGGTGTGGATTCCTCATATTACTGCCTTTTTGAGAAAATGGAAACAACAAAGCCACTATTCCTTTTAAAGCTTTGATTTTAAAATTTTTTAAATTTGAAGAGTTTAAATAAATTCCTAGAAATTGCTGGATCAAAGAATTATACCCATATATTATTACCATAATCTGACATGTAATTGGTAAATTTCCTTCAGAAATTATAGTGGGGGCTTGTTTCTGTATGCTTTTGTCAATATAAAGAGTACGTCAGTCACATCAATTTTTTTCAGCCTGGTATGTATGAAAAACGACTGGGCAGTTTCAAGGCTTGTATTTTCAGAATCACCACTGAGGTTGACCATCATCATATATTTAAGACATTGTTTGTATTTCTGCATCTGTGACAGAGAGGGGGGAGGTTACAGTTAACTGGTCACGTCATTTCTTTGCTCATTTCTCTGTTTGATCTTTTTTATTTTTTAAAAAGATTTATTTATTTATTTTTAGAGAGAGGAGAAGGGAGAGAGAAAGGGAGGGAAAGAAACATCACTGTGTCGTTGCCCTCGTGTGCCCCCTCCTGGGGACCTGGCCCACAACCCAGGCATCTATCCTGACTGAGAATCAGGCCAGCGACCCTGTGGTTCGCAGGCTGGCACTCAGTCCCCTGAGCCACACCAGCCAGGGCTCTGCTTGATCTTTTTCATGTTTAGTAGATACTCTTTATATGTATACTAAGTGTATTAAAAATCTGTTGTGTACTTTTAACCTGGAAAACCCATGGATAACTATTCTAATCTCCTGATACTTAAGACATCATGTATTTGACCATGTTCCTGGTGTGCACAACTACAATTTAACGTCGATACAGTGTGGGCAAGTGAGAAAAGCAGGTATGGGAAGAGGAATGGTAACAGGAAAAGCAGAGTTCTTACTATATGTGTTTGACTTTAAAGGTTAAGTTTTTGTTGCATTAGCCTCTAAAGCTTTCCGTTCAAGCCCTAAAATAATGGATAGGTGAGAATGACATGACATGTAGATGATTAGCTTGGTTTGTGACACAGTGTTCTGAATACCTTGACTAGAATTAATGGAATGATATGTAAATTATTTTTCAACTTGAAGAAAGGCACATTTTCTTGCATAACCTAAATCTTTAAAAAGTAAAACTGCCTTTCAGATAATTCTTCTTTCCTTTTAAGGGAAAGAAATATAACACTTCTTAGCGGAATTGTGTAGGAATCACTTGGGTCTAATTTTGGAGTGTTTAAAAGTTTTCTTTGTTCAGAATTGTGCAGAGTATTATCTCTGCTACTTTGAACTTTAAATACAACAGCCAGAGCAGTTACCCTCTGTACTTCTTTTGATTAGACGAATCAAAGGAAGAAAGAAAAGAAGAAGAGGAAGAATTAAATTTTAATGAAGACATTCTGTGTCCGCACGGTAAGCTAGAAGCATAAATCTCCCATTGTTAGTGAGACTTCAGCACATCACACGTATTTCGTTCAATGTTTCCTACTTCCTCTCAGGGACTAGGCCCTGACGCTGCAGCCCTGGTTTCTGCACTGTGCTCGTCTCCGATGTCTCTGTTCTCACACCCCTTTTAGCTGTTCCCACTGCCCGACTGCATGCCGGGGTCTCTCCCTCCTTTTCTTCTCCACTCTTCGCAAAAAGTATATATATATATTTGTAAAATACAGAATAGGATTTTCTCTCTATTTAGTGGAGAAGAAGTTTTTTTCTACTTTTCACATTGGAAGGCTCTCTGAGTCACATGGAAGAATATCAAGTATTTTCCCCGTCTTTGTCCAGAATGAACACTTGGAGAACAGTGTTTGTGTATTCCTTATTATTAGAAATATATTATTAGGGGTATTTTTGGTTTAGCTTCTTAGATAGTTATTGACTAACAACTGTGTACTATGTACCCTGAATAATAATCTCCAAATCCTTAGTAATCCTGTGTATTTATGTATTTCTTCTTTGGTCTTAGTGAGTACTCACTTCTAATAACTAATTTTTTGAAAGGGACTCATTCTATTTGAGAAATGGTCATCCATTCTGTTAGCTCTGTGAGGGTCAAGCAGGTGTCTGCTTCTCAAAGCCGCCTACCATGTATTGTACGTGCCTGGTCTTCCTTCACCCCCACCCCTTAAAAAGTCTATGTTGGGAAAAATTGGACCAGAGAAGTTTGGATGTCAGTGGTTAATACTACTGACCCACGCCCGTGTATTTCTTATTGAGGCTGATGCGTTGCCACTACTCAGAATGCTTGTGGGTCTTAGAAATGTGTGATTGTAGTTCTTAACCTCATTGGTTCATTATGATGCCTCACACTTAGCCTCATGCGCACTAGCACTTTTATAGCAAGGGTCCTTGATGACACCGGTGATAATAATTGTCACTTAAGCGGTCCTTGCATGCTGATCTTCTGGATATTGTCTCACTGCACTTGAGCCTACTAGCTAACTGGCATTCTCGTTTACCGACCACACAATTCGGGATGGGGTCATCCTGGGGTGTGGATTCCGGTTTGTCTCCCTTGCACTAGTAGTGCACAACAGGAGCACAAATGTGAGAGAAGATGTGGTTTCCTGAGTGCTAGACAGAGTGAATAAGGAAAAAGGAGAAGGCGGAGTAGATGTGTTTGTCTGGTAATGCTTTCTGTCAGCTCTTACTTTACCTTCATGGCGTGGATGTGGACGTAGTATGCGTGCCGCTGTTTTGAGAGTCGAGGGGTGCTTGGTGCTGCCTGTTGGTAGAAACAGTGCCAGAACTCAGGTGTCAGCTTCCTCCGTAACTCATGGCTTCTGCTCTGTCTCCCCCCCCTCTTGTCCCATCTTGTCATTTCAGTATTACAGTTCTGATTAGGAAGCGTGGCAGAGCTGAACATGGTTTCAGGACTCAGCAGAAATTGGACTCAAGAGCTGCTTTTTAGCTCTTTAGCTTGGTCTGCGACTCTTTGGCATCTGGTTGCTGTCCTTTTTATCTAGTATTTTAAAACAATAGTTCACAGCTATTGTTTCTGTGGACATCACCTGTTGGTGTACCATGCCTTTGATACCAGGTTTTTCGGGTGCAGGATATTGGATTCTTAGAAGCCCACTTCACTCATTGGGTTTATAGTAAAATTTGTTCCTGGAATGTGGTGGCGGTAACAGGAAGATGACAGTGGACATATACTGTTGGCACGTATGTGCTGGTAGTTTCCTGAGTGTGTAGGTACTAACTCATTTCTACACAGTGACTGGAGATCGATATGACTGTCATATCCATTGTACTGGTGAGTAAGTAAACTGAGGCAAGAGAGGGGAGAGTCTGTGTTCAGGGTCACCACATTTAATGGATAGTTTTGCCTTCGGTACATAATTTTTTTCTTGAAATTCTTTTTCTTCAGAAATGGGAAGGACTTGCTCTGTCTTTCAGCATACCATTTGTCCAGTATTCGTGGGTAATTTTTCCATTCAATTTCCGGCAGTGTGTAAGATCTTTGCCCCTCGTGCTCACTGACATCTCGCACTGCCCTGCCCTGTGCAGGCCCTACGTCACTCCCTGTGCGAGGTGCTCTGGGGAGGCCGTGTGCATGGAGGAGGGCTTCACCGTTAGGGTGCGCCGGCTGGGCTGTTCTCTGGGGCTTCCCAGTGTCAGGGTCTGCTCTTGGGCTGCTCAGATTCTCCATAGGCACCTCCCGTTCTCCTGCCTGGAAAGTGCAGGCATGCGGTCACTGTTCTGGGGTAATAAAGGGAAGGGGGTTTGGGAGTCTCTGTACCACGACTCATTACCTCCTTCGCCTTTGTGCTTTGTGCCCTGGTGCAGAGGCCATAGCTCTTACGTTGTCAGAGAAGCTGTCTTCTTTTGTGGGTAGAGCAGGCAGTTCTCTGTAGAATATGGAAGGAGGGGTACTGAAAATTTTAACTGCCTGTTAAATAGACTTTAAATCCACTCTCCTGTGTTTTTTTAACCCCACCCATACTTCCGGTTGCCCCCAGTTTCTGGGCCTTTGGGGGCAGTGGTGCAGTGTAGTAAATCTGGTTACTTCTTGACTCTTGCCAGTTTAGAACTCATTCTTCTTGTATTTCATCTGTCTGCTTTTAGGCTTCTAAAATTTTTGTTGCTATTGTTCCCTCTCCGTTCTTTTCATCCATCATTATAATTTTATATCTTTATTTTAAAAGATTTTATTTCTTTATCTTTAGAGGGGAAGGGAAGGAGAGAGGGAGAGAAATATCAATGTGTGGTTGCCTCTCATGCATCCCCTGCTGGGAAGTGGCCTGCAACCCAGGCATGTGCCCTGACTGGGAATCGAACCACCGTCCTTTGGTTTGCAGGCCTGTGCTCAATGCACTGAGCTACACCAGCCAGGGTTTATAATTTTATATCTTTAAAAAAATCTCTTTATTGTGGGTTAAGAATGTTTCAAGAGGGAACTGAAAATAGATCCAGTCTTAAAACATTACTTTTATCTGGAAGTATTTGTTTTGAAATTTTTTATCTTTATAGCAGAATCTCCATCTATTTTTTTAATAGACTTAAAAAAATTTGTTTTCAAGATTTTATTTATTTTTAGAGAGGAGAAAGAGAAGAGAAACATCAACGTGTGGTTGCTTCTTACATGCTCCCTACTGGGGACCTGGCCTGCAACCCAGGCATGTGTCCTGACTGGGAATTGAACCGGTGACCCTTCTTTGGTTCACAGGCCGGCACCCAATCCACTGAGCCACACCAGCCAGGGCCCAAACTCCCCATGTATTTCTAAAGCCATGTATATATTTAACATATCACAGATTTATATGTGAATTAATCACTGGATTATATTCCATTAGAAGACTTACTACTACCATAGTGTTCTGCGTTATTGCAGGTATTACGTGTATGTCAGGCTTTCTCATCCACTTATTGTATACTCATTTGGCTGGGCAGCCTTTCTACACCTTACCCTGTTTGCTATGACTCATTTGCTTAGCAGATGGGCAGTATTCTGTCTTGTTATGCCTTCAGTTGTCCTATGGCCCAAACTATTATAGTATGAACTAGATTTTGAGGGGGAGGGTATTTATGCAGAATCTAAGCTTATTGCTAACTAGATTTCTATTTTTACCCAACGAATCTTTGGGGATTAGGTTATCCAATTATGTTTGTTGAATTAAATCTCTTATGACTGGTTTGCTTTTGTTTTGAGAAATGTTGCTAACCAGGTGGGTGGATTAAATTGATTGGCTTTCTTTTTTCAAATTTAAGAAACTGTCATTTATTGCAGGATACAAGTCTAGTTTCAAAGAGCTTGTGTCACAAGTAAAAATTAATTATGTGAGGTCATAAATAATATTCAGATATGTTAAATCATTATTATTAACATGACCTGAAACTAGGCCTGGCTAGTGTGGCTCAGTGGATTGAGTG
Organism: Carollia perspicillata; assembly: GCA_004027735.1. Taxonomy (NCBI): domain Eukaryota; kingdom Metazoa; phylum Chordata; class Mammalia; order Chiroptera; family Phyllostomidae; genus Carollia; species Carollia perspicillata. The sequence goes on from PVKM010014386.1 coordinate 21,528, forward strand.
CCAGCCTGCAAACCAAAGGGTTGCAGTTCAATTCCCAGTCAGGGCACAGGCCTGGGTTGCAGGCCAGGTCCCCAGTGGGGGCAGGGGGGGGGCACATGAGAGGCAACCACACATTGATGTTTCTCTCTCTTTCTCCTCTCTTCCCCTCTCTCTAAAAATAAGTAAATAAAATCTTATAAAATAAAAAAATGAAATGCAACTAAATTAAAAATATGGCTAAGAAGTTAGAGTGGAGGACTTCGTAGTTATTGACAATCAGACAGCAGTAAAATGACTTATTGAAATACTTTCCTGATTTCAGAAATAAATTTCAGTTGTTCTTTGCTAATCATGGGTAATACACAGGCAGCACTGAGTAAAAGTACCCCTGCATGAGAGCACCAGGCAGTGCCTCCACAGTGCCTGTGGGATCCTAGTGAAGAGTGTGTGTGTTTGTATTATTGTTTCCTTCATTCTCTCCCCCTTTTTAAAACCAGTTGGGTTATACCACTTATATAGAGCGAAAGAGTTGTTTTTGGGTGTGGGTTGTTTTTTTTTTTTGGAAACCACTTTAAAACTTTAATTGCCTTGGAGTTCTTTATAAAAAATCAGGTCATAGAAGTCTACCTTAATCCTGTTTTTGGCTACGCTATATTTCACATAATGAAGTACTACTATATTAGGGTTTGATAATCCAGTTAATGTTTTTTAATCCTTCCCCGGGGACATGCTTTTATTTTTTTAAAGATTTTATTTATTTATTTTTAGAGAGAGGAGGAGAGAGGGAAAGAGTGTGGGAGAGAAACATTGATCAGTTGCCTCTTGAACCCACCCCAGGCAGGGACTGAACCCACAGCCTAGGCGTGTTCCCTAACTGGGTATTGGACCCTGAGCTTTCAGTTTACAGGGTGATGCACCAAGTAGCTGTGCCACACCTACTAGGGCCCAGTCCGTGTTTTTAAAAAATCTCCTGATTGTGTCTGAGGGTAGGCATGTTGGAGTTAGTTTTTATAGCCTCAGAGGAAATGTAAGCCAATAGCCTACTCAAAGAGAAAGTTAATTTTGACATTGTGACCTATCTTTCTCTGATTCTAAGTTTATTAAAGCAAAGTAACATTTTGGGGGGAATTATTCAAAGCTCAATAAGAGGTGAAGGGTGGAAGTTAAGAAGATGTACTTCCAGGGCTTAGAAATGATGGGGTTTGAGTGAGACAGACCTGGGGTTCATAACCCAACTTTATTTCAGCAGCTCTGGTGGTGCTGGGTGCGTTAATTTCTCTGATTCTCGGTTTGTTTATTATGTAAAACACATGAAGCAAAGAAGGATGATACTGTATTTTGAAAGCCCCTGGCTTTGTTACTCTTTTTTTAATTTTTTATTTTAATTGTTATTCAAGTACAGTTGTCTGTCTTTCACTCCCATCCCAGTCCACCCCCACAGGCTTTATTACTCTTAATTAGACGTGGAGGTACCCGGTTAGCAGGGGTAGAAACAAATGGCTCTGGAAACTTAAACATGGTTTTCTGGGTAATGACCCATATAGGTACATAAGTACGGCTCATTAATTTATCAGTTGGGAACAGCTGAAACAATGAAAACTGGAGAGCCACAAAGAGAGTGAGAGCTGGAGTCGGGGAGAAAAGCCCTGGTTGGCGAGATGTAGGTGCGTCAGCACAGTGTACGAAGGAGGGGCTGCTGAGCACGCAGGGCCCTGCTGTCTGGGTGTTCCCGTGACCTTCTGGGAAGAGGAAGGGCGGTGGTGACTGGTACTGTTTTTCTTCTCTTTGGGGATTTTTAAGTGTCCACAGGGATCGGGGGTGACAGCGGTAGCAAACCCATTGGGTCCTGTCTGGAGATTGCCAGTTCGATGGATTGCTTTATTCCTTAGCTTGGAATCCCTAACTTAAGAGAATGGACCTGAGAGTGCTGGGCACCACCTTGAAAATTGACCGTTTTAATTCAGGATGATTTCAATAAAGTAAAACAATGAAATGGGAGAAAACACGGTCTGCAGGAAATCGTGACATTTGAGTGTGGGTGGAGATGAAACGCTGCTCAACAGCCCCTGCCTCCGAGCAGAGACACCAGGGTCCCTGGAGGCCCCTTTCACTGGCAGGAAGAAAGATAGGAAACTCTAGTCTCCTATGTTTGTTTTTACCTCCTGGTTTTTCAACCACGGACCTAGATAAAGGATATAAAGGAATGGCTCTTAGAAGTAGATGAAATTTTTTAAAAAATAGAGATTTTAAACTAAGGAAAGAGAATTGAACACTTTAGAAAAGGAGGAAGAGAATATTTTTCTTATGTTTAAGAAATAGGAAATATATTTTTGCAGACTACACATTGGGTTTAGCTTTTATTTTTTTAATTATTATTTTTATTTTCAACTCAGGGGAGTTGTGCATATCTGAGAACGAGAGAAGGCTTGTTTCTAAAGAGGCCTGGAGCAAACTGCAGCAGTACTTTCCGAAGGCTCCCGAGTTCCCAAGTTACAGAGAGTGCTGTTCACAGTGCAAGGTACCGAACGCTGTGCTGGCAGCGCTGCCCCCTCCCTGCACCGCCTTCCCCGAGGATTAGCCTTGCTCTTCTGATGGGGGTGTCGGGGGAGGCAGGTCTTGTGCTGTCAGCAGGAGATGGCTGATCGCTTCGTTCTCTTTCAGATTTTAGAAAGAGAAGGGGAAGAAAATGAAGCCTTACATAAGATGATTGCAAACGAGCAAAAGACTTCTCTCCCGAATTTGTTCCAGGACAAAAACAGACCTTGTCTTAGTAACTGGCCAGAGGTATGATGATCCCCAGCTTGGATAGAGTTCATCTTATTTTTCAAAGACTCTTCCCAAATGCCTTCTTTTCTTCCCACATTCTTGATGTACTTTCAAAACAGCCCAGAGCTTCTCTGATTCTCATTTGTTTAGTTTTATTTCATCAGGGGGCTTTACCCTAGCTCTGTTTCTTGGTGAAGGACTGTGTTTCCATTTTATTTATAAAACTTACAAAAGGAAAACCATAGTGCACGGAAAAACATTTCCCCTAAAATATTTAGGTTAAAAATGCAGTAAATTAATGGGGACCTTATGTGACTTTTCTGTTCTAGGAAACGGATGTCCTCTACATTGTATCACAGTTCTTTGTAGAAGAATGGCGGAAATTTGTCAGGTAGAATCCAAAATTCTTCTGTTTCTCCTTTCTTGGGGTTGGTTTTAGCTTGTTTAAGAATTCATGGATCCTGCTCATGATCCCCTTTCAGTCATTTTCACTGGCATGTACTGAAAGCTTTCTTTTGAATTAAATGAATACTCAAAAGCAACATATTTAATTACTAATAGCCTTTTAAATATGTCCTTTTAAAATAATTATCTTAAAAATCTTCTCTTAGTCACGCAGAAGCGAAGTGTCTGATCCCCCTTGTCTCGTTTGCGCAGGAAACCTACGAGGTGTAGCCCCGTGTCATCGGTGGGCAACAGCGCTCTCCTGTGCCCCCACGGGGGGCTCATGTTCACATTTGCGTCCATGACCAAAGAAGATTCAAAACTGTGAGTTTCCTCTCTTTGTGTGGTTGGTCTGTTGGCGAGTTCCTCGTCTGACATACTTGAGCATTTAGTCCTTTCCTGAATCATGGGGTTTGTTGTTTCCCCACCCCCCCACCCCCCCGTTCCCTTTTATACGTGCTGTACTAGAGTGAGCACTTTAGGAAAAAGGGGGAGAAAGAAAGAACAAAGACTGCTGCTCCGTGCAAGGCAGGAGGCTGCCCAGGGCTGCCTCGCTCTTCGGGTTTCCTCCTCCTGCTGGAGCCCTGCTTCCTCCTCTCAAGCTGCTGGGTAACCATGTCTCCAGGGGGACTTCTTCTCCAGAATCGCACAAGCAGCAGGGTCTTGGTTGTGGTTTTTCACACGTGGCCACCAGCCTGCTTCATCAGATAAAGGAGGAAGAGGGCAGCGTGGCGCTGAGCTGGGGTCCTGGGGCCTTAAACCCAACGTCTTGTCCGCTTCCCAAGTGGTTCCAAAAGGGCGCATCCGTGCAATTCACCCGTGATGTTACCATTAAAGAACTACACGAAAGGACGTAGAATGCCTCTGACCTGCCTGCAAACCCTGAAAAGAACATGAGCCACATAAATAAATATGCCTCTGGGATGAAACCAGAGTTAGGGAGTTTATTATCAGTATATCAATAGTTTAATGTCAATTAAGGAAGCTTAGAGAGAGAGTGTGCACACACACGCACATGTATACACGCACATGCACGTGTACATGTGTGCACATGTGTGTGTGCATGTGTGTATGTTTTTTCTAGCTTCTGCCCCCAGCTTTTTTCCTTTTGTTGTCGTTGTAAATTCAAGGCATCCACGAAAATGTAATAATAAAACAAACAAATGTGGGCCACCGACCAGCTTAAAAGTTAAACAATTCAAATATAATTGAAGGGCCCTCAGTACTCAGCCTTTCTTCCATTCTCCTTTTTTCTCTGTATTCCTGACTCTCACAGTAACCACTGTCCTGAATTTGACGGATATCAGTCTTAGAAAGTATTTCTTTAAAAAAATACACATAATCATGTTTTGCACATTAGATTTTTTGAAAAATAAATAGCATCATGGTGTATTTATCCTTCTGCAACTGACTTCTTTTTTCTCAATTTAGGTTTTTGAGATTTAACTGTGTTGATTCACATAACTCCAGTACAATTCTTTTCACTTTTTTGTAGCATTTCTTTGTGTGAAAAAGAACTACTGTTCCTTGTTGATAAAGAACTGCAGTTCCTTGTTGATGATAATGTACCTTTCCCCTCGGATTCCTTTGTACTAAATGCTGGTTTTGATGATTTGAGTTTAGGAGACTAATGGATCATGTCAGTTCTGTGAATTTCCATGTGTCTTAAGGCATGTTGTGTTTTTTTGCACAGTATAGCTCTCATATGGCCCAGTGAGTGGCAAATGATACAAAAGCTCTTTGTTGTGGATCATGTAATTAAAATCACAAGAACGGGAGTGGAAGATGAGAATCCTTCAGAAGCACAGTATATTTCTGAGCCTAGTAAGTTTTCATAGTACTCTTGGTTTGTAATAGTACAAAGCTGACATTGTAAGGGGGAAAAGGAGTACGTCAATATTGTGTTATTCTACTTAAAATTAAAGAGTCATGTGGCAGTCCAAACTGATAATATTCCCCAAGTGGGAGCTATCATATAATCATCTCATTATTTGTATGTTTATTTGTTGATAGTAAATGGGTTTCCTAATTATTGTATTACTGTGTTCATAGAACGCAATACAACAGTTAACAGAAAATATGAGTAATTATTTAATGAATACTCAACTGGTAACTTTGATACATGTGTTTTAGGTCTTTGGTTCTTTGACAGTAATTCCTCAGCGACTTCTCTGTTACTTTTCTTTAGAACTCTGTCCAGAATGCAGAGAGGGCTTACTGTGTCAGCAGCAGAGGGACCTGCGTGAATACACTCAAGCCACCATCTACGTCCATAAAGTCGTGGATAATAAAAAGGTACCGGTCCCTCTTGTGGCCGTGGCTGGTACTGATCAAGCTTGTTCTTTCGACTCTGTTGGAGTTTCACTGAGGACTGCCTAGGATCACGTTTCTGTATTTGTGGAGCTGTTTGGTATAAGAAGTAAAAGTAGACAGGAATTAAAAATTAATAGTCATGTGGTTGTGGACTTAGCCAGTTATTAATTTGATATACACACACTTAGTGAATGTCACCTGTATGCCAGGAATGGTTTTACTGCTGGGGATACACTGGTGAAGAAGACAGACAAGGTACTGGTCCTCAACAATATTTGTACCTAGTGAGGATGATCAAGGATCAATCCATACATTTATTAACCTGTAATCCATAAATTATTTTGATTTCACAGGAATTTGAAGTTAATTTAGCAGGGTAAAGTGAGAGACTGATAGCAGTGGAGGCGACAGTGTTGGCTAGGAAGTAGGCAGGAAAGGCTGCTTGGATCCAGCCTGGGAGGAGTATTCCAAGCGAAGACCAAAGGGATAAGCCTAATGTGCTCAAGCCACAGGGAGAACATCCCTGTATCTCAAGCAGCACTGTCCAGTAGCACTTCCTGCAGTGAGAGGAACATTCTGTAGCCACATTGGACGCTACAGTACCACTGGATACGTGTGGCTGTGGAGCACTTGAATTATGGCTAGGGTGACTGAGAATGAATTTTCAGTCCATTTAAATTTAATTAGCCACATGTGGCCACTGGACATCATAGTGGACAGCACTGGTCTGAAGTGAAGCTTCTTCCAAGGGGTGGGATAGCGATGGTGTGTGGGGCCCAGATGCTGTTGGACTTCCTACATCATACCAAGGATTTGGGATTTTATTCTAAGATACAAGCCACTGGAGAATTTCAGGCAAGGTTATACGAAATCTGTCCAGAAGGTATCCAGCCATGTTATATGAAAACTAGAGACGTTTATTGCAGGAGATACAAGAAACATTGTACATAGGACAGTGATGCCTCATTCCCCTTCAAAGTAGGCACCTGGGGACCTCACACAGTTCTCTCAATCACCATCGGCTGCCCTGTTGTATTTTCCTGAATCTCATTGACAGTCTGAAATCTTGTCCCTTTCAAAGGTGATTTTAGTTTTGGGAAAAGCCGGAAGTCAAAGGATGCCAAATCTGGGCTGAATATATAATTGAAAGGGCTGAGTCACCTGGCTGATTTGATGTTTCACCAAAAAACTCTGCATGCAGAGACACGAAGCAGGAACCAACCCGTTTTCATGATGAAGCTGCCAATCACCAGTTGCCCATAGCTTTAGGCTTCTGAATCATCTGAATAGTTTCTGCAGAGGAACGTTCAAGCTCAATGCAAAATTTGATGCAGATTTGTTGCTCTGTTCGCTCATTTTGAATGTAATGTCCACAGTACACATGCTCACTCAGCAGCGGCTACTGCCCTCACTGACTAGTACAGTGAAGCTGTCATTGTTCACCCATCTGCATTCCAGTCCACTCTTGTTGGCTGCCAGGTTACATAGATGTTGTACAAACCGTTCTTGTTATATTGACAATGGCTGGACTTTTCCCAGATAGACCTTATGTGCTGTGGTCTGATTGATGGTTTAAAAAGGTCATCCTGGCCATTAGGTTTGGAGTTCAGGAGAGCCTAACAGACATAAGGAAGGCCAGTTTAGAGCCTCTTGCAATTATCTACAAGGGTAGCCAAGGCAGGCTGATTTGGGTGTATTTATAGAGCAGGGGTGTTAAAACTTGGCATTGGATTAGACCGAGAGCATTTTTAAAAATTTATTATTGGGGATGACTCTTAGGTAGATCCGGGCTCTGGACATCTCATTAGTTTGATTCCAAGGTTTTTGAAAATAGAATGCATTTTCTATGATTTACCAAGCACATTGTTATAGAAGGGCAGCTTACAAATTATGCTGCAAAAGTCTAGAGTTCTGCTTTATAGGTTGAATTAAGAATTAAAATTAGGTAATTTCAAAATGAATCATTATGTTATTATATGCAGATTTAGCCAATTAATGAGAAAGTGAAGTTAGTGACCATAAATGTCTCAATTTTTTCCCCTTGAAATTTTCTTAGATCTTTTATACCT
>PVKM010014387.1:0-29105 GCA_004027735.1 Carollia perspicillata
AAGTAGCCTTATAGGCTTTTGTGAGGTGGCCTAGGAAGTTATTACCATTCTGTATCATCTAAGAGTTTCCCGTTTTCAGAATATCTAACTGAGAAGCATACTTTTGAAATAAAATGTTTATTAGGACTCTTCAAGTTGGATCAAGATACCGACATATCCATGTTAACATTCAAGTGTTTCTTTCAGCACTATCTCACTTGCTCTTTTTTCTCCTGTAAAGAATCTCTGTAAATAGTTTGTGTGTTCTCTAAGTCAGTGTTGGAGGTGCTTTTGTAGAATCACACCTTTTCCCCTGGATGCCATCCACTGTGTTCAGTGATGTGTACCTAAGGGAACACATGTGTTGTCAATGTTGTTTTCCTCATGACCTTTGTGTGATAATGATTGCTGAGAAGACAGAAGACAATTGTGAAATAAACGTACTAATATCATGCTGTCTCTTCCTCCCTGCCCAAAAGTGATGTTAGTATGTGTTGTCTCTCTCTCTTTGGGGTCCTGCCAATTCTAGCGTTTTCCATGCTGCTGAGCCAGGGGCGTGACTGCACGTTGGCATATAAAGAGCTTTTTTGCAAGGGCGCGTCTCCTTTAGAACAGCTTAACTGGGCCAATAGGAAGCTGTCTTACATGAGCTTTTTCAGTGGTATAATGAGATACAAAATATCTTAGTGAAGGTATTGTAATGAAATGATTTACTATGAAAAAATTTCAGAATATTTTCTTATGTTTCTATAAATATGAAAGCAGATTATATTTTGACTGTGATTAGCTACTTATGTGTTTTTGAAAAGCAGCATTTATAAGTTTCAGTAAATATTATGCTGTCTAAAACAAAATAATGAATATCACATTTTAAAAATTCAACCGAAGCAGGTATGTCTTTCACTAAGATGTTTTAGCTGGAATGAATGGCTGCAGCTTATATCTCATAGATGTTTGCATGTTCTGTCTTTGCATGAGTTTCATTAGCAACATTTGTCGTAGTTTCTCCAAATATTAGAGATGAATGAACGTGTGCATATTTCGGTAGATATGTATGCATACCTTTTTAAAGTGCAGTAGAAATTAAAACATTTCTGCACTTCAGTTAATAGAGTTACCATCTGAATTTTATAATCTCTGCCAACATGGTTAATTTTCATTATCACCTTGAGGCTTGTATATTACAGGAAACTTTTCAGCCATTATTAATAATAACAAGTTTTTAAAAATTTTCAGTGCTCCTTTGTGAATGGCACTTCCAAAGATGTCTTCAAAGTCAAGTGTCTAGATCAGTTGTCTACTGAAAATGTTACTAGTTGTGGAACTTGCCACTAAATGTCTGATGCCAGTGCCGAGCCAGTTACTCTGGAGTAACAGGCTCGGCTGCAGCTCAGCCTCCCATCCACCCTGACACACATCCTTACCGTAGGTTTTGAGAATGGATGAAAACCGTTTCTGTGGCTTCAAGAGATGAACATTTAAATCATTTTAAAAATCTAGTGTAGATGACACAGAAAGTCAAGTCCATGGTAGCTTAGAGAAAGTACCTGCAATGCTGTCTTGTCTTTTGAAGACAAATATGATGTTTTATAGGGGTAATTTTTTTCATAGTGGGACAGTTGATGATATTTATCTGTCTTCCGACTTAACTGTTTCCTACTTCATTTCTTCAATTGTATTTGCTTTTAGCGTCAGTGAATGAAAACCATGAAATATACATGAAGGATTCTGTGTCTGCTGCAGAGGTTGGTACTGGCCAGTACACCACAACAAAGGGCATCTCTCAGACCAACTTGATCACCACTGTGACTCCGGAGAAGAAGGCCGAGGAGGAGCACGACGAGGAGGAGGACAGGCGGAAAAAGGCGGAGGAAGCCACCCCTGTCGCAGCAATCCGGCACGAGGGAAAGGTACATCTCACAGGCTGCCTCCTAGGGCTTGCTCAGACTTTTGAGAACTGGTAAACAATACTGAGACTATAAACCAGGAGTGCGTTAAGATGTAAACTAATTCATATTTCAGCACTAGTCAATTCTTATTGTCAATTTTTAAGTTAATTTCCTGTGTCAACATCTTTCCTTTGAAAGATTCCTCTTCTCAACTTTTTGAGCAGTTTTAACAACTGATGTGCTATGTAAGACTTTCAACAGCTGTCCTGTCTGTACTTTTTAAAAATACATTTAATGGCCTATTACACTTTTCTGTTTTGGCTCACATTTCAGACTTATCGCTAGAGCTGTTTTTTTAGTTCCTGGCCCCATTCTCCTACCCAAGGACCGTATATTTTTCTAGATATACAGGATAATGACACTTCCGACCTTCTGACTGCAAGTAATTGAGTGCCTACCCTGTATATTTATACAGCGCTTCCTGTCTTTGATGATCATAATGTAATCATCAAAGTAGCAATGGGCATGTTTTGGAAAGTAATATTAAGGCAGAAATTTGTAAGGGAAGATGGAAAGTAAATTTGGCAGCAATTTCTCCAAGGTGTTTTTTTTTTTCATTAAATTTAATAACTTTATTTCACCCAAATTCAGTTTATTTTTAAACACCATGTTTGTTTCTGGTGACCCAACACAAAGCCATGTAGACAGATCTACTTCTGGTCACCAGTTTCTGTATGGAGCAAAGCCGCTCCCTAGAAGTGGGGAAACACTGGGAGGTTTATGCATAATCACAATGGGCAAGAGTGGCTCCTGCAATGTACACAGTGCAGAATGGATAGAAATAGCAGAATAAAAATGCCATGTAACTTGCAACTGGGCTAAAACTTGCATAAATCTGATTCCAAAATGTTCTTTTGCACATGGGCTCCTCAAATACAGATTTATATGCAGGGACTCACCACCTAGGACTATAGAAAAATACTCCTTTTGACAAGAATTTAACAGCAACAGATAAAAGGGTACACACAATAAACGTTATTGTCGTGATTAAGTTAGAATACTCCAAATGACCTAGCCTGTCATTTTTTTTAGGTTCAAATTATTTGCCAGACAGGATAGGAAATGACAGCAAAAGATATTAAAATCCCTTGTGCTGTTAAAATGTGCTTTGTTCTGAATTTTGTATTTATATACTCTTCCTTTCAATTAAGTCAAGGCAGGTTTTAAATGGCACATATAAAGGAGATCGTGTACCTGAACGCAAATGCGTCCCATAATCTCTTGAACTCGCCCACACCAATATATGATTCTCATGGATATGTGAATACCATTAAGTGGCACATAAAAGTAAATGATTTTTAGTTTGCTCCAAAAATAAGTCCAGGTGGTCTCACTTTACGTGATAACATAAGATATGTCACGATGCAGTTGCCGCCTTGTGCCATTTATACCATGGGAAAATACGAAAGACAAAAAAAGCTAAGATGCTTACAGTCTGATCTTCCGGGAAGTCAGCACTTTGACCCAAGGTGTCTCAGGAGGGCTGTGGCTGAGACTCAGTGCTTAAGTAGGTGGACGGCCGTCTTCATTTTCCACAGCGCAAATCTGTCTTTTAAAAATCATGTTAATGAGCAACATGAAAGATGACGTCTTAATTTTGTTCTTCTCCATCTTCAAAAAGTAACATAGAGGGTACTCACTTTTTAAAGAAAATGAAACTGTATTACTAAAAATATTACTGAGCACCTAGTCCACTATTCCTTTGAAAGGACACATGTTTCCCAGCTGTGGTCACCCCAGGTGACTGGGTGGCCTTTTGCCACTGCAGGGACAGTTGTCAGCATGCAGAAGTCAGCTTACAACACCTACATTATTCTCAGTTGAATGAGATTTTTGCGGGGTCTTGTTGAAAGCACAATGTTTAATGTCACACAAGAGTGTTAGGAAAAGACATACTTGTCTATTAAAGAGGCACTTCTAAATTCTAATGTATCCATGATACAATTTTATTTGTGCCGTTTCTTACCCTTTGTCTCTATAGTTACCAAGTCAGCCTTAGATAACCACCACAAAGCAGCTTGAGTAATTTCCATGCTATCAGGTCACTAGGCAAAACGCAAGTATGTGTGAACACACACACACAGTGTCACAGAGAGCAGCAGCAGTCTAATTGTCCGCCGGCTCTGTGTGACCGCAGCTCGAACTCCCTGAGCGGCAGCGGCTTCGATGCCGCACACGGGTCCTTTTTGGGGTTTGCTTGCTTTCCTTCTTCCCCTTCTTGCTTAGCAGCCCTCTGTGACCTGCAGGGGAAACTGGCAGTGGTCCTTGAGACCACCCAGGCCCCAGGAAATGCAGAGAGCCTCCCATTCCCGCAGAAGCCCCAGCTGGCTGGGAGGCTACTTGGTGGGAATGCCTGCCTTTGTTTGCTTAAGAACTCAAACCAGGGGCAATAAACGTACCATTGATCTGCTGAGAAAAACCAGGAGGCTGGGAAATTGTATCTTTCCATTATTCATGGGCCACAAATAATACAAAGTAAACTTCTGTAAGCCATAGTACCAGAAAACCAGTTGTGTTTGCTTGCTAGCTTGTTGAAATCACTTATTGGGGTCTAAGTTCCATTTAAGTCACCGATAATGGAGCCAAAATAAGAATTTTCAGAGGAACCTCAATTCTTTGTGGAGAGTCAGACTTCCTAAAATGCTGATTACCGAATTCCCTAATTGCAGCTGCTTGTTACATGGGAATGGGGCCAGAAACTTCTTTATTTGGAAACCCACCTGTTTGGGGCGTAACTGACTAACCAAGGAAAGGTAATGCTAGAGATTTCTTTTTACGTAATCAAAATTTGGATTTATTTTTATTTTTAATCCAGCTGAACCACAGTAACAGATGTGTTAGCTACAGATCAGGAGTCGTTATTGAAAGTCTTGAATTTAAGTTATCAGAGTTATATTTGCTAACAAAACCCTAAAATTTTCTAGGGTTGTTCATCTTCACAAGATTTTTTGATCATGTGAAACATGTAGACTTTGAAATTGCCCACACACGACTTCATTCTGATTTTATTTTAAAGTCCTCCCTCGATTTGACAGTCTGATGGGAAAATGGCAGCCACCCGTGGTCCTGTTGGCATGCACCTGAGTCCTTGAAAGTTCATGAACAACCCTAGTGCTAAAACTCTTGTTTTACGATTTTATATTGATACCCATAAGAAAATTAACTAATTGCAGTTTTCTTTTTGTCCTTTTGCACCTCTGTTTGCTGCTTTCTGTCTCTCTCTGTCTCTTTCCCATCAGTCACCTGGGCTTGGCACTGACTCATGTCTCCTGTCCCCCGCATCAACTCATTGTCCCCCTGTATCTCGCACAGAGCTCCGTAGGAGGTGTAAGGAGAATGACTGCCAACCCCCTGCTTCCGAGCCCTCTAAAGACACCGTGCCCGGGCACGGAGAGTCCTCCACGGACGCCGATGGGAAACGGAAGCAGTACCTTGGGGACCAAGATGTGGCTTTTAGCTACAAACAGCAAACCGGCAAAGGGGCCACCCTGTTCTCCTTCTCCTTGCAGCTCCCTGAGTCATTCCCTTCTCTTCTAGATGATGATGGGTACCTGTCTTTTCCCAACCTGTCTGAGACCAACCTCCTCCCCCAGAGCTTGCAGCATTATCTCCCGATCCGCTCACCCTCCCTCGTGCCCTGTTTCCTCTTCATCTTTTTCTTTCTGCTCTCCGCCTCCTTCTCAGTGCCATATGCCCTCACTCTCTCCTTCCCTCTGGCTATGTGCCTCTGCTACCTGGAGCCCAAGGCGGCCTCCTTGAGTGCCTCACTAGACAATGACCCGAGTGACAGTTCAGAGGAAGAGGTGTGTACCTCGGCATAGAACACACTTCCCTGTCGTGGTCGGGGCCTTGGTCCGAAACAGTGTCAAACGGCTGCTGCGATAGTGGTCCTACTTTCAGAGCCTCATTTATCGTCTGTGCCACTCTGTGAAGGGGTTTTTGTGTGTTGGGGGAAACCACCCGGCCCCAGGGTTAGGCACAACACCATGTGGATGTAGCAGTCCAAGCCCAGCCCGGGACCGTTCTGCTACCCACTGAATGCCACCGGTGGTGAGGGACTCGGCCAGAAGCCGGCTCTAAGTAAGCGGTTAGCCATGTAAAAATCAGAGTAAAGTTAAAGATTCTGATCAGCTACTGTTGAATAAACTACACGCAAAACAGATATATAACTTCCGACTAGCTTTGTAGAGTGAAAAGATGTTTTATTCAACATCTTTTCATTATAACATTGATGCGATACCATAGGAATTTAACTCTTGTGTACATCCATTAGCCTATGGTAACGTTGGTTTCATTGTATATCGTTTCATGTAAAGGCACAGACACTGTTGACATTAAGTGAGGACTTACTGTATCCTGATACCATGATACGTAGTGGTGATATCACCTAGATCGGTGATTTTTAACCTTTCTCATTTCATGGCATACATCAACTAATACCTAAAATTCTGCAGTAAATAGGTATAATTTTCATTCACTCACACTAGATAGCCATTGTTGTGTTGGCTGTTGTCATTTTTTACTGATAGTCTAAGGGAAAAGAGGTCAGTGCCCCTGACCAAATAGTCAGGTATTGTGCGTTGTGAAAATTCTCCTGGCACACCGGTCAAAAATCACTGGTCTAGATAAGTGCTGCTCAGGACAGCTGGGAGACAGCGCCACCGTAGGGGTGCACTGTCATTGTCATCTCAGTAGCTGTACAAAACCATAAATGCCTTTCCTTCCTAGAGATTCCAAAGTGTCCCTACTACTGTCATCTCTTATCATTGCCAGACTGTCATTGTTACTCACAGAGGTAAGCCAGGTCCCATGGGTGTTTTGGATGAGAAAGGTTTGAGCATTTTAAGGGCCCACAAGACATCAGTCATTGGTAGGGCCAGAAACAACTGCCATTGAAAACACTAGTTTTCAAGCAGTCAGGAAAAGACTCTCCTAAGGTTTCTGCACATTATAAAAATGTGCTGAAATTTCATCAGCACTAGCAATGCCAGTGCATATATTGGGTGAATTCTTGGAAATTCAGCGTGAGCCCAAAATCCCCCCACACAACTGGACAGTCCGAAAAGGCCAGGGAAGTTAGAGGGGCTTCTGGCCTTCAGCCAGGCAGGTGTTCAGTGGGGAAAGGACTTGAGCCTTCAGCCTCCATCCAAGACACACCACCCTGTCCCAAGCCATTGGGTGAGCTGACGTTGTAGCCAGCAGTCTTTCCTCTTAATTGCTCTGCTTTCCCACCACTCCGTAGCTGTGTGAACAGCCCAGCAGTTTCCCTTTCTACAGGATTCAAATAGCGCACAGGGCAAAAGAGCAGAAGCTGCCAAGAGAGGCACCTGGCTGTCACCTACCCTCCTGCCCACAGCTCCTCCAGGCCCCTCCAGCTCTCTGTTCCCACAGAAGAAGGGTTTTGAGACAGGAGACAAGCCCAGCACTCCCAGCATCCAAAAAAATATTTACAGGATCAAAGCAACACTGCAAAAAGAAAAGAAAGTCTTTTCAGTTTTTGCTCAGCTAGAAATCATGTGAGCTACACCTGTGAGTATATAGTATTGCCAGGGTGTGTAAGGATCTATATTTAGTGGTATTATGGCCATGTCTTTGCAGCAAAATGAAAAAATGGGAATGGTTTCACAGATACTTGAAATAAAAGTTTAAGCTTTTCAATTTGATACTCCCTAGGAACCCTTTTCAAGGTTCTTGGGCCATATATGACTTAGCTCCAAATAAATATATATATATATATATGTGTGTGTATATTTATATATATTTCATACATGGAAAATATTTTAAGAGAAAACTAGTTTAAATCTTGGGCTTTCATAGCACTCTTTCTCACAGTGGCAATATTATCAAACAATGCAGGACTAGAGCATACAACAATTACGAACATAAGTTTATCTGCAAAGACTATAGCTTATTTCCAACCAGAACATATATTTTTCTTTTAGCAGTGGTTAGTCATCAGGCTAACATAAAGCAAAAAGATTGCCATTTTATGCATTTTGAATTCCAAATAACTGAACTTATGTGTATAGCAAACCACACAGATCTTGTGCCTAATCCAGGGTATACATCTTGGTGTAATCGATGCATGAGAATTAATGTTAAACTTGGGCATGTCTGCATTACATCGGCAAAACAAATCACAGCAGTACTCGTGCAAGCTAGTGACTGTGGGACTGGAGCTTCCCAGTACGGGCCTCCCCTCGTTACTGCAAACCTCTCAGACCATGAACCAGCTCTGGCCACTGCAGTCTCCTTAGCCCTCCTGTGCAGCCTCGCATCCGCTGTGGAGCGCTCCCGACACAAGACTTCCCATTGGGCCATCTGTTCAATGTCGTCTCAACGCCAAGTGTTCGGAGCTGTGTACTCTAGTTCAAGCTGAGCTAGAGATCTCATATGTAGGTCATTCAGTTAAAAAAAAATAGCCACTTGTTTACATGGCCTGTTTCATCCTCCAGGCGTCAAGCACTTTGGCAGCTAAATTGGGTGACAGCATAACATACAGTTCAACCCTTCGACTCTCATTTTGCAGGATCACTAATGGCCACAATTCTTTTAAAATATTTTATCATCACTGCTTACATTTTTCACGTGTGGTGGTGGCTTAATTAGTTGCAGCCTTTCCCCAGAGTGAACCCCAATGCAGAAAGGCTTAATCATCTCGACATAAAGCTGTTGGTCAGTAATCCTTTTCTTTTGTAGTTTCCAAATGCTCAAATAAGAAGGGGCGGTATATTAAATTATCTTTCAAGAACTATAAGATGGATTTAGCTCACCACACCATAGAATAGAATTACATACAAATTTCCAAAGGATTTTTGGATAATGCAAAAAACAAAAAGATAAAATCAAATCTGGAAGAAAAAAATTGATCGCTTGATTTTAACATCTTAAATTGTATAAACATAGATTATGTGCTAGTTCAAGATGTGCTACACATTTTGCCATTTTATTTAGTGATAGTATAGTATATAAATAACAGTTCTATAAAAGCTATTTTATTCAGCTTTTATAATTTCATTTATTAACTACTTATTGACCAGGTACTCTTGATTTTTGAGTGGCTGACTGACTAGGTGCCAAGTAGGAATTTGAGGGAGTTTAGAATGGCCTCAGCTGTTATTTATCTATAGCTGGGAAAAACAGTTGTAATAAATATGTAGCATTATATTAACCTCGATATATTACAGTTATTAGAAGCATTTTTAGTTCTTTGTATGTTAGATATCATATAAAGCACTTAGTACCCTTAGTACCCTGATATGGTCGTGGTTATTTTCCTCACGTACTAGAATGAGATTAGGATTGAAACAGGAGCATGCCCAGTGTGTCCCAGATTGAATCCAGCAAGAATTTGAGCCCATGTCAGTCTGACATCGGACGCCTCACATTTCACCACAACTGGAATCTAAAGCCACGGTGCTTTCAAGAACTCTCAAGAACTTTTGAAATCTCTGATACAGTTAGTTAGCATACTGAGCACAAGTCATTCTTGTTTGTTCTTGAAAGTTCCCGATTCTTTTTGAGTCATCCTGTGCCCCCGGACAGTAACCTCTCTCTCTCCCGGGTTCAGACTGGCCTTTTCCTAGGCTGTCAGTGGGCGAGGCCACGGTCGTGCTACAGCAGCGAGCACCCAAGAAAAGTAATAGCCACCACCACCCCCTGCCAGGTGTTACTAAGGTTGTCAAGTCATGAACATGTATCCACACACTTTCTTTGCCAGCCTACTAAAAATTATTTTCCACTTAGACGTGGTAGCAAGTGGCCAGAACAATGACCTCAGGAGCACCAGTGCACAAATTCAAACACCTTTTCTTGTAGAATATATAAAATGAAAGTTTACTGCCAGGAAATTGCCAACCTGGTCAGAGGTACGTGAGCGTGAGCAGCACTGTCCCACTTGCCCCTTCTTGCCATTTCTTGTTCTTGGGACGGAGAGATGGTTTTAAGAGGCAGATTTATAACCTTGGAGCCCCCAGTTTGGATTTTTGTTTCCAAAATATTATTCACACATTTTCGCTCAAGGGAATGTTAATGCTTCATTGATATTGTGGAAGGAAAGTCAGTTAATATTATATTAGGTCATTTAAATGTCCCAGTCTCAATGGCTTATGGCTCTACTCTCCTCCAGAAAAAAATAGTTTTTGTTTTAAATCATAAACCTCTGAAACAGATTAAAAACCAGTCCTGAAATTATTATTATAAACCTAGGCTCTGACAAATGCTGTGCTTTGTTTTATTTGTTTCCAAGTAGATGTCTCTTTTATTTATTAAAATTTTTATTTGCTTCATTTGAATGATTTTCTTTTGGGGAAGAGATGTTTCAGTACATACTTTGATATACTTTATATTGGAGGGTGGGGCAAAATAAATACATTACATAGTCTTTAAAATATCTAGTTAGCAGTACTACTTGAAAATGGAGTTACATTTTTTTTCTTCCATAAAACATATGCCCGTGAGTCACTGGCATGTGCTTTTTATAATTAACAGGTAATGCAGACAGCCTGGTGGTCATAAATGGGTATAAACTATCAAAATGCTATAAATGAGGGGCTGAAAGTCCAGTGACTGTTATAGTAGCTTTTTATTTTAATTTACCTTTCAAATGCGTGAAATATTATAGAATAAAAAATATACATAAACATCGAATGTATTTGCAAATGTTTATTTGCATTAAACCTTTTTAGGTGATCTGTCTTGGGTTTTAGTTAAAACTAGGGGAAAGGATGTCAAATTGGTTTTCCGGAGACAAAACCAGACAGGTCAGCCTGGCTAACGCAGTGTCTGCGGTTCCTGCAGGCTGCGCGCCTCTGGTCTTCCTCTGAGTGGCTCTGCTGGTGAAACCTGGCTCTGGCCTTTCTTTTGCTTTTGCTTGACCCTGTGTTCTTGCGGGAAGATAGTGTCACAGATCACAGAGAAAGAGAATGAACTGTTTGGCCTGCCACATACCCAATTTAACCCCATGGGTTTGCTTTCTATTCCTGCCTTCCTCCTGGAACCCGATCACTTCTGTGATCAACAGACGGACAGCGAGCGCACGGACACCGCGGCCGACGGGGAAACCACCGCCACTGAGGTTAGTCCAGTAACTGAGGGTAGAGGCTCTGCGTTTAAGAACTTTGCAAGCTAGCTTTAGAGTGGAGGGGAATTCTGACTCCAGCAGTAGGAGTTCAGTATATTTTATCGCCTAAACCACTAGTGCTCAAACTCTAGCCTGCATCAGAATCCTCCGCCGAGTCCCAGCTTCATGCTTCTCATTATGAAGAAGGTCTGGGGTGGGAGTGGACACTCTGCATTTCTAACGAGTTTTCAGACAATATGGATTCTGTCAGTTTTAGTTAGGATCACATTTTGAGAACCATTTCGCTAAACTGATAGTACTTACTTTTAATACATTCCCCTATCCAAACGAGAGCCTGTTTATGTACCATAGCCATGATGAGTGGGAGGAGCACTGTAATTAATTTAATTAGTATATTGACTAGATACAGATATATATTTTAATGCTAAATGGTCAAATAATACTTGTTAAAATAAATACTTCTTTTAACTCATTTTTGTAAGTCTGGCTATAGCACGTCACTCAAATGAATTATCTAAGGAAGAGAAAATAAATAATTTTTAGTACTTTATTGAAAAAATGGAACAGTGATAGAGACACTATACTATTATGTATCCTTTATTAAGGATACAATACATATGTGTACATGTGTGTCTTATGTTGCTTTTCAGATCTTCTCTACCAGTTATTAATTACAATTTCTATGAAACCAATATTTATCTGTAGTAATGGAAGTCAAGATGTTTATTTCCTAAAGTGCTAGCAGAGTTTATTTTTTACTTTGAGATACTTTTTACATCATTCAGTATTAAATACCTAGTTGGATATTTAGGAAGAACTAAAAATATTATAAGTAACACCTATGTCATTTTATTGAAAATATCTTCAGAAAAACATTTCAAAGTGGAGTTTTATTAGGTATCTTTGGCAATGCCACGGTTTAATTCAAAGCTTGGAAATCATAAGTTTTTAAGTTAAAAATAATTCTGTAAAACTGTTTTTCCTATTCTCTTAAATAATCATGTAAATTTATTAAAAGTTAATTTTCTATGATGAAAGATAGCAGTACATTTTGATTGTATAAGAAGTATTAGTTAATACAGCTACATATTAACATATTTAATAAATTTCATTGTAATCCTAGGTGCTACAAATGAAAAATAATAATACTTTAAGTTTATATAGCAGTTTCATCTGAAGCATGGAAACAAGTACATGTAGCATAGGTAGATTGTGAAGCTTGAAAGTAAATGAAGAACTGTGAACCCACCACACACTTAAGAATCAGCATGTCACCAGCACTCTGTTAGAGTTACCTGTGCATCATCTAACACTTTCTAAACACGTTTCCGTTTCTTCCAGGAACCAGTGCGTTAGTAGTGCAGGGTGGGGCATGCTGGCTAGGCTGTCTTGTCCCCTTTGGCAGATCTGAGACTCAGATAGACTGATTTGCTTACAGCCACTTGCTTAGGCTTTGCCCTCTTCTCGCCTGTAATTTTACTCCGGGCCTCCTCTGCAGCACAGGGCCAGGGAGCCCAGGCCCTGTGTGCACATGTGGTTTGGCCTAGTTACCTAGTACTTTTTGTATTCAAGATGCCAGTCCAAGGATTAGAGATATCTTTGAAATTACGGGGGAAAGATAACAAAGTTGCATTTAGGTAAATTTTTTGTATTTCTCAAAAACTGAAAAATTGTGTTGCCTACATTTTAAAGGTAATATTGACAGTAGTTTACTTTTGTAAAAATTTTCTTCCTCTATATCTTTCTTCTGCCCTCCCAAATTGGTTTTTAAGTAAATGTGTTCAAGAAGTGACAGGTTCCAAGAAATGTTTAAATGGGAGAACCTCTGTCTTAACTTTTTTGAGCCTTAGTTCTCTGGCCTACAAATTGGGGATAATAACACTTAACCTCATAGGATCGTTATGAGGATTCATACACTTACAAGACTGCTCTCATTATTGGGAAATCATAGCCTTTACAAATTTTACTCTTAGTGGGACTCCCCACACTTCCTGAACCATTTCTGATGTTCACTAAAGTCAGCCTGCCAAGCCCTTGCTGTCACCTCCCAAGCACATTGTGTACTCATCACACCTGGAAGTCCCTAAGTTAAAGTGGCAAAGACCCACTGAGCAAGGAATCTTTCCCTCCTCTCTTCTTATTAAGCTTCGTAGTTTGTGTGAGAGAATGTTGTGCTGCACATAAAAGGAAGAGATAGCATTCATAAACAAGAACACGCTGGAGGCCCCTTTTAGCAAGTTTATAGACTGTAGTCCTTTAGTCTGAGTCACACGCATGGTAAGACTTTATCTCCCACTCTTTCCTGTTGCTGGCAGTCGGACCAGGAGGAAGATGCAGAGCTCAAGGCACAGGTAGAAAATTAAAAATAAAGCAATAGCAAAAACCAGTGTGTGATAAGCCATTGTCTGTCTCCGTTGTTTGTTCAAGTCTTCCAGCATGCTCCGTAGCCGGTTACCGTGTTGTTGGTTCAGTGTGGAGGATGGCATTTGTTTCCATGACTACCATGTCCCTTACCTGTCCCTTTCTTCTCCACTTTTTTCAGAATAGTCTGATTAAGCGAATAAAGGGTGAAAATGTGTATGTCAAACATAGTAATCTTATGTTAGAGGTTGGTATTGGTATATACCAGTGCATGTTCATGTGTGTTGATTTCTCTTCGTGGTACACTTGTGAGCTCATACCATGCTGCATGAACTGTGTGGTCTCTCACCTGTGAATAAGTGGGGATGACCTCTCACCTTTCTCTGATTTCCTTCCTCTCTCTTTTTCTGTGTGTGTATTTATTTATTTTAATTCTCTCTGGTTATACGTGAATTACCATTTCACGGTTTACCTTTTAAAACTCAATTTTTATGCTTGCGTGAACTAGATTTTTTTTCCTCTCTTTTCCCTGGAAATATATTTTCACCAGAGTGTTTGTGGTAGTGTCATGAGCCGCGATCAAAACTTTTGTTTTAACTACTAATGAGATTGACATTACTTTTGTAAAAAGAGAGAGTGAGCGAAAAGGAAAATGTTGACTGTTGGATTCTTTATGTTCTGAATATAGGAGCTAGATAAAACTCAAGATGACCTGATGAAACATCAAACCAATATTAGTGAGCTGAAAAGAACCTTTTTAGAAACCTCCACAGACACTGCCATCACAAATGAATGGGAAAAGAGGCTTTCTACCTCCCCGGTGCGACTAGCCGCCAGGCAGGAGGACGCGCCCATGATCGAACCCCTTGTACCTGAAGAGGTCGGTATTCAGGCTCTTGGTTGCAATTGTCTTCTGTTCACTAGACTTACTTCTTTACAGGGTCTGCACCTGGGGAAAGGCTTTGGCAAGCTTCTGAGAATCTCACCATTTGTCTATGTGTAACCTGAGCTGACATTCGCAAAGAAAAGCTGAAAAGTCAAATGATTAGGTGACTAAGGAGTGAGTCAGTCACATCAGATGGTGCTTAGAGTGAACAAGGAGTCACTGGCAATTCTAGTGTATGTTGGTTTATTCTAACTGCTAAACCAGATTTCCCAGCTGGGAGAAATTGAGGTACTATCTTACTGAACCGATGCTTTTTCTGAATATGCTGTTTGTGCTACACTAAGAAGTGCTCTGAAAACTCATGAATGCTTCTCATCCATTGCAAGATGAGGTGTATGGACATTGTCTAATGTTTAAGTAAATGGTGACCTGAAGATGATAGAATTTCAGGACATACTTTACTCAAGGAATATTTACTCCAGTGTTTTACTGGTATGATCAGTATTTTTATTTGACTTTTATTTATAACTGATTTTTTTTGTACTTATAACTGGTATTTTAACTGACTTATAACCAGTTTTTACTTGAGTTTTAATAAGAAAAGCGAGGCCAGAATGTCTTTTAAAGTGAGACTGTTCCATACAGGAAAGCTCTCTTTTAATTGCAGCCAGAGCGTAGGGAGGACTCAGCTGGTGTTAGTGACTTAGGGGCTTCCATTGTGTGGGACTAATCTGTCAGCTGTTAGACATCATCTTGCTTTATCTGTCTTTCAAAAGAAGTAGTTTTTAAAACTGCATCTCTCTAACATTGTACCGACTAACTGCTTATCAAGACTGTTATTGTTAGATATTTGTCCAGGAAGCTGAAACAGGACAAAAGAAAATTAAAACTTGGGCCCTTTATGGGAGAAAAATTCTTTAAACAGTAGTCTACTTGCAATGCTTAGGTCCTTGCAATGAAAAGATGAATGTAATTGCGCTCATTTTGGTCATTTTTAAAACTTCTTTGAGAGCTATTTATCAAAAGTGACCACAATCACTATCTTCATGACAGTTCCAACCCCAGCTAAAAAGCGATGAGTTCCAACCCCAGCTAAAAAGCAACAAGGTATATCTATTTGAATTACTTTGAAAAAGTCCCTTTTATGCAGAATAAATGAAAGGTACTGTTATAAAAATATTCCTTTACCATTTATCACTGATTTCATTCAGAATTACTTGAGTTTCAAGAGACAAAAATTTGACATTCCAATTGATCGAAATGTTGGTGGTCCCTGCATTAGTAAGAATACCACTTGTTAATTTCTGTGCAATTTGTGAAGTTGGGTTTACCGTATGTCTTTTATTACTGTTGGAAATAAGGAAGATCATCTTGGCTCTGAGGATGGGTGACCACTGGATTGAGTTGCAAAAACAAAAAACAGCTGCCAGAACTGAAACCAACCAAATAAGCCATTGCCTCTTCACAGTCTGTTAGCAAGGGGCATAGTAGGTGGTAGCCACTCAAATGAAGTTTAGGTGGCCGCTCGGAGAACTCTGTTAATGGTTGGTTGTTGCTAACAAACAAGGGACTTTAAAAGGCTAAGCCACTAGACTAGTAAAGTTTTTTTCAATTAAATCCTCTGATTCTTAGAGAATGACATTGATGAATCCAAAAAACATTAATAACTTAATGAAATGGTGATACTTTGAACCTAGAGAACTTTCCCTGTATTTATTACCTTTTTTGTGTTAGTGCAGAGAAACTGCTGTGAGCCCGAAAGCTTTTTTTTTAAAAAAATAATTAAAGGTTGGAAACATTTTCTCTGCAGAAGAGTCCAGCCATTTGGATAATTAGAATGGAGAAGACCGAAGGCTGGCTTAACTGCTTTCCAGTGTCTCCTGAGTTGTTCAGCACAGGCTATATAGCCCATTGCTCCACCACCACCACCAACGCTGCACAAAGAGAGAAGTGTAGAAAGACTTCGCTCAGTGTAAAGAACTTCTTAAAAGCAAGGCTGATTAACCCTGGTTATCATAGGCACTCTGAAAGAGCAGCCCTAAGGAGCTTACGTCTCAGAGGAAGAGAGGTACTTCTGGGCTCGGTCTGAGCTCTGCCTACTTGCCTTGGCCTTAGGGCTGGGCAGAGTAGCCCTAGGGGCTCCCTTCTACCCTTGTCCAGCACCCTTGATGACAATCCAAGTTTATACTCCATTTGAGGGCCCTGGAAATAGCCCTGAGAACAACCCACAAAGTTTGTATGCTCTAAATTCTTGCCACTTTCTGTGTTAAGACCATGGCTTTTAAAATTTGTTTTATCAAAAGCTCAAAAGAAAGTTTTACCCTCCCAGCTAGTTACATATAAAGCATATTCATTTACAAACACATAACCAAAATATTGTCATTTCAGAAGGGAGGTGTTCTTCTAAGTAAATTACTAATTTGATATCATCTTATTATTTAATACATCTCTCTTTAAATTAAACAAACAGTATTGACCAGTTCAGAAATGGTCCAGTTATTCCTAAAAGGAAATATTTAATTTTAAAAAGTGGCATCCCAAATAAAGCAATACTGCTTGTGTCAGAGGTTGAAGAAGCTGGTTCAGTGACCCCAAACTTAGTTGGACTTTTTTGTTAATCTTGGTGATAAAATGTTGTGGGGAAAAAAATCTGTAGCTGATTTTTAATATGACCATTTTTTTTACCTACAGTGTTTGACTCCTGAGTAAATATATTTCTATAAAATACTATCATTTTATGATTAAAAGAAAAGTAAGAGTTAGAAATATAAATAATGAGCTAGTTGTAGTTATAATACTCTCAGAATATTGTGTATGTTTACTATAAAATGGGAAGTTTACTGCCAATAGTTTCAAGTTTCAAATATTTGAGTTATTAGCAGCAGTCAATTAGCAAGGATATGCCCCAAAGCAGCAGATAATACTAAGTCTTCATTAACTTCGGGAAATTGGCAAACCCATTTACAGGGTCCACAAAACATAGGAAAGGTCAATGTGCGGTATGGGGCGAGTTCCAGGTACGTCTTCCATCCACAAATATTCCCCATGAAAGCCTTCTGTGATGCGCCTCGGCCTACTCCACATTGGAGATAGCAGGTGTGTCCAATCTTTTGGCGTCTCTGGGCCACACTGGAAGAAGAGGGCCACACATTAAATACACATCCACTAATGAAAACTGATGAGCAAAAAAAAAAGTTTTAAGTAAATTTATGATTTTGTATTGGTCCTCATTCATAGCCATCCTAGGCCACGTGCAGTCCATGGGCCCCAGGTTGGACACCCCTGGCTGTTACTTGAATATTGAAATTTCCCAAATCCCAACCAACTTGTACTTACACAATGCCAGTATTGTCCTCTTTTTAAATGTGGCTGGTTTTATAGGTATATAAGCTTAGTACAGTCAGTCCTCCCCATTCATTATTCCGTATTTGCAGATTTGCTTACCCACTAAAATTTATTGTGCCCTTGAAATCAGTATTAACGACGCTTTCACAGTCGTCTGCAGACAGGCTCAAAGTGGTGAAAACTGAGCGGCTCAGTGTACATATTCCCAGCGGAAGTTGAAAGGCAGTGTTCTGCTCTCTTGCTTCAGTTCTCATACTGTATACAAGTGTCCTTTCCAGGGCCTATTTAGTGGCACATTTTTGCTCTTTTGTGTTGTTGCTGGTGATTTTGCTGTTTAAAATGGCCCCCAACATAGTACTGAAATGCCGTCTAACATTCCTAAGCTCAAGAGGGCCACAGTGTGCTCTGTGGGAGACTCCATGTGTTAGATAAACTTCATTTGGAATAAGTTACAGTGTTGTTGACCATGAGTTCAGTGTCAGTGGATCAATAATATATATTGAATATAAAGGTCTTTAAACAGAAACACATATAAAACAAGGTTATGTATTGATATGACCAGAAGTTCACAGGAACCTAACCCTGCATTTTCCTAATGGGGCATGTTTCATCATTCACTAATTCACTGTTCATAGTGACTTTATAGAATGTAACTACCATGAATAACTAGAATCGATTCTGTTTATGCGTTTCTCTACTTTCTGGTCCAGTTCTACTTTTGCTATGCAGGTCTTAGATGGACCTCAAATTGAACAACAAAACCCATTCACCAGGGATCATCTGTGTGTAAATAGGATGGATGATCTTCATCCTTTGAATCTGACTTCTGTGATTTTCTATCTGGGCCTTGGGGTGCAACACGAGGTGCATAATAAAATTATTCATGGACATTTTTTTAAATACTGATGTGCACCTAGAGCAAAAACACTTCTGTGAATTTTGCATGCGAGTGTTGTTCCTTGTTTCCCAATTATGATACAGAAATGAACTTTTAAGTAACTGAACAAAATTGTTGGAATATACATCTGACTCCATTCTAACCTCTTATGTAAGTAAATATTTCTATTATCAACTTTATCAGGACTTCTTGTCTGTTAGCTGAACTAAATAGTTGAACATACATAGTATTAGATTCCTAAGTCTATCCCCTTTGTTACCCTTTTCTATTATTGGACATGTGCAGTTCTGAAAGCAGATAGTGTGGACGATTTTATAGACACAGACCTTCTTGAAATTAGTTGATGTCAGATAACAGGATATGCTGAAAACCAATGTTTTTCTGCTGGGTTTTTTTTTTTAAGCTTTTATCCTAGGAAAAATATTTAGTTCAGTGATTATAGTTGGAGGCCTGGCAGTGGTATTCTGAAAAGTACCTATGTTTTTACCTTTCTTTACCATTTCTTATTCCTGTTGGAAAAAGAGGCTATGATTGCAAGTAAAGCAAAAATCCACATGTAAGAATTCCACATGGTGCCTTTTGTCTCTTCCAATACCTTTCTCCAGAATGGGGCAAGGCAGGGATTTTTTTTTTCTCTTTCAAAAATGTCTTATTTGTTAGTCATTAAATAGCTCTATAAAATTATATTGTTTGCAACAATAAAATTTATTTTAAAAGCTCCATTCTTCTAGAAATTGAACTTTCTGTTAACTTTTCCATTCATTTTCCAAAATGTCCTTTCTGTCATTACTCAGTGCAGTTGTATGCTGTGCACAGGGTTAGGGTCAGTAGCTGCTGTATCGTCACTGAAATTTTGCCTTTTTAATACTAAAGAATGGCATAAAAAGCAGGTAAAAGAAAAAAAACTACTTCTAACATGACATACGTCAACATATATGATAAAGATAAGCATGATTTGAAAAACTTAATGTTTCACCAAAATATTTTCAAATTGACTTTTATTTAAAAGTCTTCACCATTTCATAAAAGTTCAAATAAAGCTATTACTCTGAATAATTTTTTTTATTTGTGGAAGAATACAGAAGTCAATCTAGATATAACGGTTTATTCAAATCAATAGCTAATGTAGTGAGCATGCGTATTTCCTTACTCTTCATTTATGGGGAATACTATCAAGTATTTGTCACAAATACAAGTGTACTCCTACCTTAATTTTTTTAACTCAACATTTTCTTTTAATACCCACTTCTATGGTGTTACAAGTGATGGGACGTAGACATTGTCCGCGTGCCAAGTGCTCTCTGTGTTGGTTTTGCATGTTCTGTGTTTGTAGAAATGAAAAAGGTTTGAGTCAAACAAACACCAGAGTTTCAAGAAATTATCTGTTATTTTTTGGAAATAACTATTAAACTTCAAGATGGTTTCAGACCATTTTTTCAAGTCAATGAACAATAATTTGCATCTTCAGAAAAAAAAAAGAATGACTATTATATGTATAGTACAATAAAAGAACTCTCTTCCTAACTTGCCTTTTTGGAAACTGTCTACTTCCTCTTCTTCAACCCAACCCCCTTTATTCAAACAGACCAAAGAAGAAAGAGAGATTTCTGAAAAAGTTATATTTTTGCAGCAAGGAAGCTCTCCATTCCTTGAGTCTCAGGTAAAAAACAAATATAAAGGAATTTTCCAAAAGGGAAATGCTCTTCACATTGCAGTGCCATTAAAATGTCTTTAAAGAATTTTTGTTTGTTTTTTTTAATTTACCTTGCTGAAAACTAAGGTAGGTATATCATTTTTGCTTAGATTCTGGGGAGGGGAAAAGAAATACTTTTTTTACCATGTAGTTATCAGTTAGCTGTCTTTTCTTTATGGCTTTTGCTTCTAGGTGGTTATGTCTGTGTGTGGTCATTTCTAATAGTATTGAACTTTTTACCATTTGTTTTACTCATAGTATAATACTGATTTAAATGACTTTGAGTGATTATGAAAGCTCTGAACTTTTATTGGTTTTCCCACTAGCCAAGTGTGATAAAGAAAATGCAGGAAGGAGATTCTGCAGCCTCTGTGGTTACCTCTCATCAGATCATTTTCCAGAAAACTGTCCCATCGACCATAGAGGTTATTTTTCAATTCATTTCAATTACTCTAGCACCAACCTATAGATGAATCTGCAGTCCTTTTTCTTAAGGCACACGTATTTCTAGATTCAAGTTTTTAGACAGTGAAAGTAGAAAACATTCTAGTTTAAAATGTAAACCAAGGTGCTCATCTACTCCTGGTCTGATTTCTCTTCCCTCTGTGATGTTAGGCTAGTCGGTTGCCTGGTTACATCCTATTAGGCTTCCGAAGTATAAAAATTTCTTAACCTTTATTTCCTCTGCCTTACTGGAACTAACACCAAGGAGAGTGGCAAAGAAACTACTGAGATGAAGAACTTCAGTTGTAAATAAGATCAGAACACTGTACAGACCACTATAGACTGTTTATAAGACTCTCCACCAATGTCCCGACAGTGCGAAAAATTTCATTATAATTCCTTGAACACAGGCGCACTCAGTATTTATTCGATAATAAGTGTTGTAATGGATTTGCTCTCCTAAATAAGGGAGTATAACTCATAAACAGGAAGTGGCATTCACAGAAATTTGTGGAATGCTGACAAGTTCCTGTGAGAACAGCAGATACGAAGTACACTGTTATGTTTCATGTGGAAAACCGCTTTCCGTGTCCACACAGGTAAAGCTAAATAACTTGTACAACCATTTCAATTATGTTATCTAATCTTAAAATATAGAACCACCAGATATTTAACATACTATCAAATATATTTCTGGCAAAATTTACCATCAAAGTATGTTTCCACTTAAGTCTGAAGTTGCAACTCTGCATGCAGACTATATTCTTAGTTGAAGGTTAGAGTTTAAAAGTTTCAGGCAGGAAGAGATTGCAGCCATAACTATTAGACGATAACACCAGCCCTGTGCAGTCACGCAAGTGTAGCTCTCACCCTGATTTTGTTCAAGGATTCTTGTTTTAGAAATGAGGTACCATCAGAGTTTCTAATTTAGCTTTTATATCTCAAATATAGGGCACAGAGGATTGGGTTATTGTAGACAAAATACCTACTGAGGTAGTTGATGGTGATTCGAGAAAGATTGTGACTTACAAGGTGGTGACCATGAGCAGTAGAACTGGTGACATCCCTGCCGACATGTTAAGATTTAGTGCCATTGAAATGCAGAGCTTCGATGACTTGGCCCAAGAAACGCAATTGAAAGAAGAAAGCAAACAGAAACTATACACTCTAGGAAAGTCCTATGATACCGTGTCTGGAAAAATCGTTACGATGACTGGAAAAGCTAAGGAGGGGGAGAAGGGAGCGCAGCCCTCCACTCTGGAAGCGCTTCAGAAAGTGGAGTCAGTGAAGGTCATCCCGGTCATGACAGAGTACGAGGTCCTGGAAGCCATCGCTGACGAGAAATCCAAGAGAGGACCTGAGGTCCATACTCCAAAGCGGAAACTATCAGAATCCCTGGCTCCCATCAAGGAAGCCGAGTCCCGCCGGCAGAGTCCTGAAGAAGAAGACCTCAAGAAAGCTCAGATGCTGGGAGGGGACGCGGCTCTGCACGTGAACCTGGAGAGTGTGCAGTGGAGCAAAACCGAACACGCGCCGGAGGGCGAGGCCCTAAAAGTGGGGCTCTTTGGACCCAGAAGGAAGAGCCTGTCCGAGTGGAGGTACTCCCAGGAGCCGGCCTTCACCGTGGCTACTGCTCATTACCTTACCGAGTCCACAGCGTCGCGAGTCTTGGTAACCAGTGCCTTTCGTTCGGGCCACCGTTTCAGATTCCAGCATGACGTTTCTGAGGCAGCGCCCTTCCACCCTGAACCTTTGCGTTTCTCTTGCTATTTGTTTGGCTTTATGTTCGGAGCCGCCAACCCAAGCTTTTTACTTTTGTTCATGGTTAAGTCAGTACCACAGTCCAGCGAGCATTAAAACACTTTACGTTTTATTTCCAGCTCCCCGTTCCCCAGGTGTGATAGTGCTGCTGTGGCTTGCAATGAAGGGAAAAATGATCTGCTTAAACCAGCACCGCCCTAATCCTGATAACTCTCTCTGCTTTACCAAACAAGAGCTCACGGTCACCTCAATTTGCTATTTTATTTCCCATTCTTTTCTGTTTCCAAAGTCTGTATGGTAGACTCCTTCGTCCCTCCTCCCTTTCTCCTCTGCCTCCAGTTTTGTCTGTAACCAGCTGCGAATGTGTTGTGTGCCCGTGTGTGTACCTGTCTCTGTGCCTGACTGTTCATTTCTTTGTTCACTCAGAGTAAGCAATCTTCTGGTGAAAAGCTCATGGATGGCTCTGAAATCTTCAGTTTATTAGAGTCTGCGAGAAAACCAACAGAATTCATAGGAGGGGTTACCTCTTCTTCTCAAAGCTGGGTTCAGGTGGCCTTTTGCTTCTCTCCTTGGTGTTCCTGACTCTGCCTATTTGCCTCACTTTGTTTCTTTGTGCCTTTTGCTGCATGTGTGTGTGTTGCATCCAAGTAGGCTTTGCCTCAAGCACCTCAAAGGTGCTGTCAGTTCTTCTCCTTTGTGCCTGCTTGGCATATATGCATTCAGTTCAATGATAAGAACATACTTCAGATACTCAAATGGTGTTGAGAAATCATAGTGACATTTAATTTTTTAAAGCATTTTATGTCACCTGTCAGGTCCAAGAAAGCAGCCAAAACCAATATGAACGTGCTACAATGGCTTTTGTGTGTTTTCTGTTGTTAATTATTTTTTCAAATTGTGTTTTATACTGCATTTTGTTTCTTTTGCGGATATCCCAAAGTAAACGCACAGACTCAAATGTGCGTGTCAGGGCAGAGAGCGCGCATCAAAGGCTGCGGTTGGGGGAATGAAAGCTCATTTTTATTTTCTGTAAGTGTTTCTGGTTATAATCACTTGACCTGGCTTTAGGCATCCTGGTGAGTGGCATCTTTTGTTTTGGGTTTTTTTTTGTTTGTTTGTTCTTTGACCTTTGGTTTATAGAAAATCACACTCACACCACAGTCTTTTCCCATACAGAAAACCGAAACCCGGACAGGGCCCAGTGAAACAGAGACAGAAACAACCCAGCACCCGCAGCCACTGAGCACTGAGAAGGTTGTGCAGGAAACCGTGTTGGTGGAGGAGAGACATGTGATGAATGTGCATGCAAGTGGGGATGCTTCTTATGCAGCTGGAGACGATGCGGATGCCCCAGCACAGGCAGCAGCTGCGGATGCTTCTAGCGTTAAAGGGAAGGAGGGCTCTGCTCTGACGGAGGGGGCTAAAGAGGAAAAATCGGAGATGGCTGACAAAGCTGTACCGGAACAGGAAGAAATGGCCACTCCTTCCCATGATGAGCTACAGGAGGAGCAGAGTGTAGCAGTCCACATTTCTGAAACTTTGGAACAAAAACCTCACTTTGAGGTAACTAGTAGTTAATGTTACTTTTATCACTAAAGTAAACTGATATGAGTTCTTGAAATTTAGTTAAGCATGAAGATGGAGCTAAGTTTAATTTTCTACCTTTTTCAAGTACATTTTATTTTCCTTATTTTCATCTTGCATGGCAAGTGTGGGTCTCATGCAAACATACATAATGAGTCTTAATAATATATAGTTCCAAGAATGGTTTCTGTTCTCATTGTAATTATAGTAATTGATGATAAATGTGAATAATATGTGTCCAGCTAGGATATTAGAACATTTGATAAATTTATTTCTGATCAATACAATCTTGAAGGACCAAAGACCAGGCTTGTTCAAGTGCCAAATACCAGAACTTTATTCTTTATCCTTTTTTCTTGCATTCTTGAGGTACCGGGGGCAGAGAGATTATGTCTTATCGCTTACTTATTCCCTCTTTCTAAGATGTTAACATTTTTAAAAGGCTAATTTATGACTTTTCAATTTATTTATGAGGTCAAGGAGGGGGAATGTAAAAATAGTTTATTTCCTTCAAAACGTTTTCCTTTATCTGGAACATTCCCTATAAATAGGTATGGTGGGATTCCGGGAGACTGCTGGACATGTATCTGTCGTGTGCTTCCCTCCCCAGCCTAGACCTGACATCATGGAATATGTAAACATCTATGTCATGCTAACCTGTGCTTATACACATCCACCAAGTGGGGAGG
The DNA here is from genome assembly GCA_004027735.1 of Carollia perspicillata. Lineage (NCBI taxonomy): Eukaryota > Metazoa > Chordata > Mammalia > Chiroptera > Phyllostomidae > Carollia > Carollia perspicillata. The sequence continues at coordinate 24,672 of PVKM010014387.1, forward strand.
GGGAAAATTAAACTGTTGGTACAAACTAATGGCCACTCTTCCTCACTTCCCATTGGTGCAGTCATCCACTGTGAAGACAGAGACCATCAGCTTTGACAGTGTTTCACCAGGTGGAGTAAAGCTAGAAATTTCTACCAAGGAATTGCCAGTTGTTCACACAGAAACCAAAACCATAACATACGAGTCATCACAGGTAAGACGGTCTGCGGAGACCAGAGCCCTGGCACCTCGCTTATCCCTTTAATGGCTCTGCGTGTTTGAGCGCAACAACCTGATTTTTAATTTGTGAGACTCAGCAGACCCAGCAGCCAGACTGTCTCTACAGAGTGATGCAATGATTACAATTTTGTTACTTACTGTGGAGTAGCAGGTAGCTTAAATCTGCCACTGCTCTCTTTCCAAAGTCCCATTTATTAATGATAGTGAACTCTGGCCCTGTCTGGTTCAGCCTTCACCCATAGTGGCAGCTGCCAGATATTAATTGTGGCACACAGCGATGGTGGGAGACAAATAAATCATCGAAGGCCCAAAACTAACATGGCAAACATCGGAAGCGGTAATGTAAATATAAGAGAGTGCTGTGTATTTCTTTGCTCGCTTAGGTTGATCCTAGTGCTGATTTGGAGCCGGGCGTGCTAATGAGTGCACAGACAATCACATCTGAAACCACCAGTACCACGACCACCACCCACATCACCAAAGTAAGTGGAGCGGGAATTCATCAAAGTAAAGCCTTCACTCAGGACTTCTTCCAGGCTGGGCTGCATAAGCAAATAGGTACATGATGATCAGGACAGCAGGAGAGCTGCATTGGACCTTTCACAACTACTATATTATGGTCCATTTGTCCTCGTGGGCTAGTGTCTGTTTAGGAATATACATTTCCTTACTTAACACTCTTGCTTGGCACAGGGTAGGTGTTTCCAGAAACACTGGCTAGCCAAGTCCGAAGGATTTGATAGAATCCAAATTCTATCCTCATTTCTGAAATTAACAATTTAAAATAGCTGACATAGAATTCTATTTCAGTTCTTAATGATATTGTAATAACTATGTATGATGTCACATGGGTACTAGATTTACTGGGGTCATAACTTCATAAGTTATATAAATGTCTAATCACCGTGTTGTACACCTGAAACTAACAGACCATTGTAGGTCAACTGTAATTGAAAAATTAGGGGGGGAAAGAATAATGTTACCTAAAACTCGGTTAGCATTTTCTGCCATTTCCTCCATCAAACAGTGATTGCTCCTTTGAGTGGGCACATTCAGAGCACTTGTCTCTGCCTTTCAGACTGTGAAAGGAGGCATTTCCGAGACGAGAATTGAGAAGCGAATAGTCATCACAGGCGACGCAGACATCGACCATGACCAGGTAGTGTGTATGAGATGGTAAATACCTTGTCAGAGAGAGGGAGAAACACTTGCTGGCCCTTCCCAGTGCTATTCTTATGGTCCACCATGCAATCTAAACATTTTCTGAAGTAGCTTTCCAATATACAATGTACGATTCCTTTTGCAATCATTGTACCTCATTTGTAAATTGTGTATATAGATCTAGCTCATAAGTCTCCACCTTGCTGCTGATCATGCATGTTCCTCCTCCTTTTTGTCTTTGCCCTTCTGTGATTTCCTGGGGATAGGCGCTGGCTCAGGCAATTAAAGAGGCCAAAGAGCAGCACCCTGACATGTCAGTGACCAAAGTAGTGGTCCATAAAGAGACAGAGATCACACCGGAAGATGGAGAGGATTGACCCAGGTAAGAGGTGACGCTGATTCTCTTGGCTTGGCCTCAGCTGGCATGTGGCATGGGGCACTTTGCTCTCATCCTTCACCTGACTCCTCCCTTTCCTTTTTTCTCTCACTGGCATTTGTGGGGCTGGTTACCAAAAGGATGGGGTATTGCTTGGCAGGTGCTGGTCTGTGTCAGATTCGAAGGTTGCATCCTGTGGATCTTTTGCATTTACTGCCAGTTAGAAGATAAAGAAAAAGCAGAGCCTTTGCTTGCATGGTCTCCCTGGTGCTCCCTTTTAATCCACATCCTTCATTCTTTTCGTTAACCAACTTTGCAAGGCCAACTTTGATTTTACTTGCCATGCGACCTAATCAGAACTAAGGCATTTATGTTTTGAAAGGTGCAATTTGTGGGTTCCAAATGCTATTGAAATAAAATATGCTCCTTTCTCCTTTAGACAGCAACATTATCCCATTATAAGCTTTTTCTTCAACTGTCTTTGGTTATAGTCTGTTAATGCTTTTGTTTTGCTTTGTTTTTAAATTTGAAACCTGAGCACTCACTTTGGTTTTGGATGTCTTATATTTTCTGTATTCTTTGGGTTGATTTTTTTCCCTTAGTGTTAGCGTTGTGTCTGAGGAGGAGGAAAAATGCAGTGCTGTGGTCCCACTTTCCCCCAGGAAGCGCATGCCTTTCCAGCTGCTGTTTGGCCAGCATCACGAACAGACAGCATCCTCTGTGTGTGCATAGACTCGTCATGCATACTAACCTGCCATGCAAGACTCCGTGCGGCCTTCAGCATCCCTAGAGGGCTTTGAATGCTGAATGCAACTGATGAGCTTACTTGCACACTTGGCTATGTGTTTAAAGTTTCTTAAACACTTTACTTGTATAAATGAAAGAAGTTAGTACTCTAACATTGGTTTAAGAAACATAGATTGACAAGAAACCCCTCTTAAGGAACACATAAAAATCACTCGGATTAAAATTAACAACGTAATTTGAAGATAGAAAGCAAAAAAAATTCTCTCCAGTGAGCTTCAGCCACTTGAGTGATGCTGTAGTTATTCAAGACAGAGCCCATCAGGGACTTACACTGGTGTTTTACAGCATCTTGTCAGAGTATTGAATAACCTGCAAGATACTTTTCTCGTGACCTTGATCTCAGATGTTTTCGAATGAGTAACTGATCAAATCTCTTTTCTGTAGGAATAACTTAGCCTGCACAGGAATCCAGTCATGCAAACCGTTAGGAAAACCAGAGCCTGTATGGAGTTCCCTCTTCTAACCCAGCTGACTTGTCTGCCCATGGAAATTTTCAGTCCAGAAGAACAGACCTCGGCCATTAATAAAGACAGGGGCAGAGATCTTCCCATAATAAAGCAATCCGAATCAGCATCACTAACCTGATATTGCATGAAGCAACGATAAAATTACAAAAGAGCAGCATTTTTAATTTTCACCAAGTGTCTAAGTTTTCTGCTATACCTGCACGTTCATAACCAACAATATAAACCGTGATTTCATGTAACACATAAACAATCCATACCTTTTATAGTTTATTACTATTAAAGTCTAAACAGAATTTCAATTTCTTAAGTGACAGCTCTTTTGTTTACAGATAAATGAAGATTGCCCTAAAATGCTAGAAGCTGTCTAGGTTCGGTGTGTCAGGTTTATCCCAGATTAGATGTGCCAATAACCGAGTTTATTCAGTAAACACTTGAATCTTGTATTTGTTTCATCTGGTTTTATTCTTAACCCATAAACAGTGAAGACTCTCTGGTCCTCTGGAAATATTTAATGCTTACAATCCTGCTTTGTGTATCTAATTTAATTCATTATAAGGTAGTACTGATTTTAGCATATTAATGTGATTTCTTCCTTGTTGTCCACTTTGGTCCATGTTCAATCTGGAAAGCTTCCCAAAGTTCCCTATCAAGTCCTAAATATGTAAATTGTGATTATTTTGGGAAGAAAATATGTATTTTTGTTAGTTTATAATATTATGAAATTTCACTCTAGAAAAACCTGTTGTGTTCCTGTTGGGTTTTTTTTTTCTTTCTTTGTTGCTTTTTTCTTATATTTTTACATTGATTTTTCTTCTTTTACTTGAAAAAGTGTTTTATTTCCAAATATGGTCCATATTTACAACCTAGTTCAGAGCCAAGCCTTAAACTGTACAGAATTTCCACTGTAATTAAACTATTTAGTGTTTAGTTATAAATAGCCTTCAAAAAGATATATTCTCCACTACACTGTCTACTGCATCACACAGCCCATGGTGAATGTATGTTTCTGCACAGCGAAATAAAAATGGTTAAATGCATTCTCTGTGTGATAACTTCAGTGTTGTCTGTGTTTAGCCCAGAGGAAGCATGGGCATGGCATCAAAGCCTTCATTCATCTGCATTGTAGAGAAAGCTTGTCTTTGCATGTGATAAAAGGTGTACATATGATGATGTGGTGTAGCGACTATTCCAGGTATTGGAGATGGGGAACAAAATACATACGTAAATGTTTGGTTGCCCACGAAGGCCTTTTGTAAGAAGTACAGAATCTCACTTTCAAAGTTTGAACTTTTTTACAAGAAAAGAAGCTCTGTTATATAACCAGAGTTGCTGAGTGCTGTTAATCTACCAAAAGAGCCACCTCTGTCCCTCACATCAGCGTCATAGCTGAACAGGTTACCCGAT
>PVKM010014388.1:0-29114 GCA_004027735.1 Carollia perspicillata
GCACGCGGCTGAGCAGAGGTGGGGAGCACCGGGCCCCAGGCCACGCGCCGGAGGGAGCAGGAGGCTGGAATGAAGGCGCACTGGGTTCAGCAACCAAATCCTCCTGGGTGGGCGATTTACCACCTCTCATCCCACGGCCCACGGAAGTTAGTCACTAAAATTGCGCGGCACACCAAAAAACCCACTTTTCGCTGATCTGACACAAAACAGGAATAGTTTTGAGGATCCACAGCAAATGGCTGTTGATGTACTGGCTGCTGTCATTTTGTTATTTGACAATGGGAGGGGAAGAGGTCGGTTCCCCTGACCAGACAGTCAGGCGGTGCATACTTCAAACATTCTGGCAGCACACCGTGGAAAATCGCTGTTAGAGATAGCGCGAGGTGAACTCTGACCATATTTTCATATTCCTTCTCCAGCTGAACCGCAGCTAAGTTCCTTGCTAGTACCCAGCAAAGAAAGGTCTCCATCAACCCCTCTCGTTTACTGAATTTAATTTTCATAAAGCACGATCAGGTGGCATTTTCCTAGGTAGTCTAGCCCTTTTCATAAAAGGAACCCATGAACATATATTCTGCTGTCCCTGTACCAAATAGTTTCTACCCTCAACCCGTAACTTCTAAGACGGCTTCCCTTAAACTGATCCAGTGCAACACTGGTCTCCCCAGTATCCCAACGGGAGGGAGGAAGAAGGCAAACTAAGGATAAACAGGCTGCAGAAAGAATGCATGTCTTGATTCCGCTATTAAAAATGATGACCTCACCGCACCACAAAATCTGGTTTAATCTAGTATTCTTAAACATTCTAGACCCTAAGTAATACACTTTAAAACAGGCACATAACTGAGAAAAGCCCTCTAACAACCCTTCCACATTCATGCCTTGGCCTCTGGAACTTTTACTATGAAACGCATTTCTTGACCTCAGTCAAAATTAACCAGCAACACAACTACATAAACTTGTAACTAACTATGAAGACACCTGGGCTTCTGTTCCTATAATAAACTTGAGTAAATTATTACTTTTGTGAAATACTAACCAAATATTACCAATACCCTGGCTGGGCATTAATTTCTATAAATCTCAATAACTTATGATTCTAATAAAGTATTTTATTATCAAAACACATACCTTTTCTCTACAACACATCAGAAAAATTCATTTGTGTAAAAATTTTCCGGCCATCTGCAGGAATCAATTTATTAATTTCATCTTACATCTCCAACAGAACTCTGGCGTCTGGAACTTAGTCACACAGACCAGCCCTAGTGCAGACTGATTCTGATTTTAGTAATTTTCTGTGTCAACTCGGCGCATCAAAACCCTGACGAACAATGGCAACAAAATGAACTGTGTCGCATCTGTGTAACACATTCAGTCTTTACCAGACACTTCACTACTTTGTATGTCTGGGTGGATATCATAAAAGAAACTATCTTATTTGGAGAATAAGGTAAAAATTGGTGAAACTTACAAGCTCACAACTACATAATAATTCCAGAAGAAAAAAAAAAGCAGCATAGGCTTGAGGTTTAACCTTTTAAAAGAAACAACTATCAGAGTAACCTCAAAGCTTTCCAGTTCACACTTCTGTAAGCGTTCTGTAAGAACTGCTAAAATAAATCAGGTCCGAAGCAGCTGACATCCAAAGTGGGTATTATAATACCAAAGCCCTAGCAACACGACCACATTCTGTCGGTCCGTCGCAGTCCCGTACGACGCCTTCCTGTGGGCGCTCCCTCATCACCGCACACCTCGAACGTGCTTCCGTTCGCCTCTCCCATCAGCATATTTAAGAACGGAGTCTGATGAGGACACAGCCATGTCATCCTCCCACTGCTTAAGCAAGAGGCTGCCCTTGGATTTGAGAAAAATTGTTCTGTAAAAAGAATCACTATCAAAACTATCACTGATTTTACAATTTGCATGGAAACTCAGCAATGAAACCAATTTGATGGCATTTCATATGAAACAAAAGTAAAAACGGCAATAACCACAGACTTACGTTGATGGCTACACCAAAGGAAAACAACTTCACTTCCACACTAATTCACTTGAGGAATAACCAGTAGGTTCTGTCCCCAGGGATGTCAATAAATGAATCTTTACAAATTTAAGTTTACTCTAACAGAGTTACATCCTGACATCAGGAAGGACGTGACCGATGTTACAAGTTGGGTGTGTCTGACCTCTGACCACTCGCCCTGCACTCAATGGCCTCTGAGACACAGGCCTTCCTGTTGTGGTTCTGCTGGGCCTCAGCCGTGGTGACCTCGCACTGTCCACGTGACGCTCTCCTGCCAGGCCTCTGCTCACACATCACCTCCTCAGAGACGCCTCACTCACTCCTCCCCGTCGAGAAGCCCTACCTGTCTTGGTCACAGCTGCAGTCCCAGAAACCAGAGTGAGGTCTCACACAGTGCTGAGTGAACAAACGAGTCCATGTACAAGTTCAAAATTATGAAAAAAAATCTGATGACAATGCAAAAACAGCTGTACTATCAACAGACTACCTAGTTCTCAATTCCAAGGGAAAAAGAAAAAAGTCAACTTTTAATATTAGCATCTCCATTTAAATGCTATTTCTGGAAATGAGTAGAGCATGGCAAGATACACCTCACTCGTGAGCAATCAAAGCGAATGAAGGACCACTCTATGTCCCTGCATCCTCGAAGGTCTGATGACCCCCAAAACAAAGCTTAGAATCCGTGTTTTAAATGTATGGTACTCTAATTAATGCATATACTAAGTATTTTAAAGTCTGAAAGGTGTAATGATCTATAACGTAAATATGCAAAATGAGATTAATAGAATTCCTGCTCTATGTCACCATGGCCTATCCCTAAAAATTAAGTGTTAAAGACATATATAGCTTAGAGATTTCAGATTGTGGGTTAACAAAATAAAACAGAAAGACTGCTAAAAGTGAGCCAAAGGCTTATAATCACAGACAGTTGAGTATGTGGTTCTGTCACGTATGCACTTTGTAAGCAACGCATCAACACTGCACTCTGCCTTTTTAACACTGTAAGGCATTATGGCAAGAGACTCTCCACGCTGGGCCTTGGCCCCTCATTGGCTTTAAATCCTCTAACCAGGTAGCACCCTACCTACTTGCAGTTAATCACAGCAGATTTAAACATACTCAACTCAGTTAAAAAAAAAGAAAGAAAGAAAAATAAGGACACCCATGAATCAAATAATCACCACACAGATCTAATGACGTAACTGGTCACTAATGATGGTTTCAAATAGAAAATACTAAAGAGTAAAGATTTCTTCACATCCGCTGTCACATAAAATGAATGGGACGAAAGGAGCTCTGCAGTCAGAGGGCCTTACCGTCACAGACTTCAGTGTCATGCCGTGGTAGGTGCCCATTGTGTCGATTTTGAAGCCTTCCGTTTCTGTGAGGAAAGAGGTTTTCCATTAGCTTTTAGGTATTTCTTTATCAGTCACAAATCTAAAGTAATAATCTTCGATATATCTTAATAATTCAACAGTACAACAAAGCCTTGAATTTACTGCACACATGAAGTTAAATCACATACTTGTGGAGAGAAAAACTGTGTAAGGGCACTAGTCTCGAAAACATATTCAGACCCACCAAGGAGCCCAGTACGGAGAAGCTGGTTAAGACCGCCTCTGGAACTGTACCCACTACGCGCACAGGATGTTGGGAGGGTCAAAGATCAGGCTGAGTAAGATACTTGATGATATAACTCGAAAATTACTTACATCTAATACTCAGTTACAGTACCACTAAAAGCAACTGTCATGAGAAGCCTTTAACATATATAAAGTCACGTTCCAAAATTACCCTGATAGGCATATGTTATATTACCTAAAACTAGTGTTGTGAACAGGATAAGGGTTCCAAGACAGAGCCCCAATATGCCTTTCTGTGAAGCGCCATCAGCTATTAAACATTTTATGCACCGCGAGCCATGCAGTCCCTGTCACGACCACTGAGGTCTGCAGTTGCGGTGCAGAAGTGGGAGAAACATTGGCCTGGCGATCGGATCCGATCTGCGGGCTGTGGTTTGCCAGCTCCTAGTTTATGTGACTCATTTCACGGGAACGCTGCAGTGAATAAGAGAACTGTCTACACCGCGGATTCAGCACACGCCTCTGTCCAGCAAACGAAGTCAACACACAAATTCACTGCATCAGACAGTATCCTTTAACACAACTTAGAGATTTCAGCTAGTCGGGGAAAAGGACAAATGTCACACGTCCACTTACTACCACCTCACTTTTTCATGAGTCAAGGTAGATGAGAAGTCACACCAGCATTAGGCCAGCTGACTGACCCCTCCTGCGTCGGCCACTACACCACGTAGACTTCCACAAAATGATCCTTGGATGGCGCCTCTAATCCATGCTTCCCAAGTTCTCAGTGCACACAGTTATAATCTGGGAAACACGATCTGACACACAGAATCTCCACTCTAAAATAACTTTCGGAGAGACAGCACTAACACTCATAACGGCAAATATATCTAATCGCTTATTACACACCAGTCACTAATTCTAGGGACCTGATTAAACAGAGTAACCTCACAATAACTCTGAGAGACAGGTTCTATGCCACTACTGCTATCAGTATTGTAATGTCACAAAGGAGGAAACTGAGGCAGAATGCAGTCTGGCGCAGGCTGTCTGAATAGGAACGCATGCAGTTAAGCAGGGACAGGCAAATTCGCTCTGTAGGACACCAGACAGGGGTTGGGGCTTTGCAGCTGGCACAGTCTCCGTCACAGTCAACACTGCTGTCGCGGCACCAACGGAGCCATAAGCATACATAAATGAAGGAGTGTGACCACGCTCCAGACGTGGCCTGCCAACCCCGCCCTTAAACGTCAGGCCTCTCAAGCTGAGTACAACAGAAGTGAGGAATGATAAAAATTAAGTAACTTGCCTTCTTTTCCTTTGAATCGTTCCTGATCGTATCTGTTATAGGCAGCTGGGATAGGCTGTTTGGTACGCAATGTGGGATCCTGCAGAAAAATACATCATGGCTTGCATGTCAATATTCTAAACTGTTATAAATATTCATAATGAAAAAACCACAATAAGGGCATTTTCTCCTAAGCTTTTTTCTTACTACAGCCAACAAGACAAAAGGGGGTCATCACTGGATGCTTAGGTTCGAGACACAGCTTACTACTACCAAATGGCGTGTCTACAAGAACAAGGGCAAAGGACCCCAAGTAAACTCGCACAAAGGCAAAAAGCAAAACCCTTACACACTGTGGAAATAAAACAGGTTTGCACAGTATTTTCATTCCAGTTACTTAAATTTCTTTTTGAAATAATAAGCTCCCTCCATTATAGATTTTTTTAACAAAAAATCCCTTTTAATTCCAAGTTTATTAAGCTGACATTTTAGAGCCTTTTAACTGCTTTTCCAAACTGTTCATCTTTAAATTAAAATAATGACAACTATGACAACAAACCCATTACAAATGTACAGGGTCAGACTGAGGTTAACAGAGGTGTTTTTTTTCCCCCAAATACTTAGAAAAAGTTGCCAACCAAATGATGGGTAATTTAATTCACAAATACTTTATCTAAAACTCAGTCTGTAATAACCTGAAAAACATATTTAAAGAATATTTAAAAACTGGTTGGGAAATTCATGATATTCAAGAAAACTAAAACACTCTTCATTTTGTTGATCCAAATAACAGACACTTTAATTGTTTGAGACTGTCATTAGGAGTGTGTGTGTGTCTACGCACATACTGCCACAGTCAAACGCAGACATTAAAATTTTCAAGTATCGTAATGATTATGGGAACACAGAGAATACCCACAGTCACAAAGATACTGGCGAAACTGTTCAGATCTGACACGGGTCTCCTACCAACTGCTCTGTGAAATGTCTCGCAAATCGTAACCTAAGCGCCCGGTGTTTCAGCGCCACTGCCTCTTCGTCGTCCCCCCGCCCCGGAGACGGGTGAGCTCAGAGAGAGCGGGGACTGTGAACCTCTCACTGCGGCCGCCCCATCAGCACACAGCCTGACACACAGCAGGCGCTTTCAGCACTGCTGCCCGTCCACGGCCAGTGCTGCACGAACATTCGCTCCTTGTCCATGGTTAAGTGCCAACAACTCCAGCGGCAAACCAGACCACTAGATCTTGGAAAAACTGTCTTTATATCCTACCAAACGTTGACATACTTTTTAAAATTTTATATAAAATAAAAACAATGTTATGTGTATATTTATTTCCTTTGCTGATGCATATAAAACTAGTTGGAGGATTTGAACAAAATTGAAAGGTACGTCCAAATTTAAATACAGGCTATACATGTCATACATAAAATTTATTCTGGGAGGATCCTAAGTGGCACTTCAAAGAGTGACATAGGCAACCTTCCAAATAGCTAAAACTAAGGCAGAATGGCCCTGGCTGGTGTGGCTCCGTGGGCTGAGTGCCCGCCTGCAAACTGAAAGGTCGCCAGTTCAATTCCCAGTCAGGGCACTGGTTGCAGGCCAGGTCTCCAGTTGGGGGTGTGCCAGAGGCAACCTATCACTGTATCTCTCATACATCAGTATTTCTCTCCCTGTCTTTCTCCCTCCTTTCCCCTCTCTATAAAATAAATAAATAAAATCTTTAAAAAATAAAAAAATAAATGAAAACATTTGTTCCTGAAGTAACTTTTAATGGTGAGAAGGGTTTTCACATCATGTGTGGCATATCAGGAAAAGGTTTAGAGCCTACTAACTGAAAAAGTTTAAGATTAGATGTCTTTGAAATCACAATACTGAAAACCAACTGTTGCTGTGGGTGAAGTTAGCACATACGCGGCAAAGATTCTTACCACAGGTGCTGCATTTGGGGCCGGTCGCTGTTCGGGTGCACGCCCTTCTTCTCTGGCTTTAACAGATTGAAGAATTGCAAAAATATTCTTGGAAAAATTCTAAAATATAAACAGATTTTAGTTAAGCCCACTTCAACTTTAAACATTCAAAGACAGCAGGTTTACTCAGTAATTCTAGACTGTTTTCTACTGATTCTTCCCTTCTACACTGTTAGATTACTGCTACACACATAAGTCAAATCAACTACCACGAGGAAACTGATCCAAAGACTGATTATTATAAACCCAGTGCTTTTCATTTTACTTAAACTGCGTAACTGGCTTACACTTCTTTGTATTCTGCATCGATTCTAACAAGTTAACACTTAAATGAGGCAGATGAGACAGCTTTGTTGTCAAAAGAGGCGTAATTCTAAATCAACTACTTCAAGAGTCCCCCCTTACCCCTGGGGAATGCAGTCCAGACCCCCGGTGGATGCCTGAAACGCCCATGGAAGAACAGCCCTCATCACTTCAACTCCGCCAGAAATGCGTGGCAGGTTCTTTACCCGCAGACGCAGCTTCTCCAGTAAGTTTTACACTTTTCAGTCCAAACCTACGCTCGCATCTGGCTGGCCATCCCTTACTTGCAGTAAATGACTTGGGGTCAACTCGTTTCAGGGGGTCCCTACTTGAAGTCTTCCTAGAGGTTCAACACTTTCTGGAGCAACCTGGGGTTTTAAAAACTATTTCCCAAAATGCAAGAAAAGTAATGACAAGAAAGAATGGCAATGTTTTTAATTTTTGCAAATCTCAATGTCTGGCTTAACAGAAGATAGCTATAACTTCATATCTATTTGTACAGTTAATATTTGTTGTGATATCTTTTTTTTTGTTTTGGTATAAATACATGTAAGAAAAAGCTAGTCTCTCTCTCTCTCTCTCTCACACACACACACACACACACACACACACACACAAAAGAGCATAACAGCTTTCAAATAACTGTGGATATTATTTGATAGCATGCCAAAACACAGTAAGTAGTAGTTTCTTAAAGGTTACTGCAATGTGAAAAGCACATCCATAAACTTTGTTGTATTGTTACTTTAAAATCCATGCCCTGGCTGGTGTGGCTCAATGGATTGAGCACCCGCCTGCAAACACAGGAGTCGCCGGTTCAATTCCCAGTCAGGGCACCTGCCTGAGCTGCAGGCCAGGTCCCTGTTTAGGGGTGTGTAGGAAGCAACTGATCGATGTACCCCCTTGCACGTTACTGTTTTTCTCCCTCTCTTTCCCCCTCCCTCCCCCTCTCTCTAAAAGTAAATAAACAACATCTTTTAAGAAATACACAAATAAACAAATAAAATCCATTGGTGTCTTTGATACACTAAATGGAGTTTGTTTTTTCTTTACCTACACATAATTTTGTTACCAGCATGCAACAGCTGTCTGGAAAATATCCATCACTGAATTATGGAAACTTTTCCCATGTTACCATACTGTAACATCAACAAATTGCAATTTTACCACAGATCTCATCAGAAGAGTCTGAGTATCAGGAGCTCCAGTGGCACAATCGGTTAGCGCGCGGTACTTATAAGACAGAAGAGTCTGAGTATTAGGAACCTATATAGTCACAGTAGCAAAAAGAAACTTCCCCAAATCTGAATTTTCTAATAAAGGCCCACATTTTATTACTGGCAACAAATACCATCAAACGCTTTCCTTGAAGGAACAAACTTCCCTCATTTTTGAAAAGTGTCTGCCAAATATGCAAGTCTGCACAGCATAGTTTTCAAATAAAAAATGGTTTTCTGCGGAAAGTCATAGCTGGTCTGGCCTGCAACGTGAACGATGGTACAGTGCCACTCACAGGCACGAACGTCCTCCTCTGCATGCAGACGTGCTTTACGTACTCTAATTTCACCGCACAAAGCACTAGAGAGATGCCACTCAACAGTCAAGATTATGAAATCCGCCCCACTGCGCAGTTCCTGAAGGACACGGTCAGTGGGTCAAGAGCACCCCGGCCGGCAGCAGGCAGAGCCTGGTACCCACGCCCGCTCACGCTGAGGCCCGCAGGGAGCTGGCTGCGGCGTGCTCAGCGGCCATGCCCGGGGCAGCACAGTGACCAGCCCGGCAGCGGGAAGCAACGGAAAGCAAGTCTCAGTACTGTAAACACGGCGCAGGACTGGGTAGGAGACATGGAGTCTAGAAAAATCGATCTTTTGTATGGCAGAAGTATAGGTGATCAACTTCCTCTTAATAATCTCTCTCTATCGACTTTTCAGCAATGAACACATGCCAATTTACATATGCTCGAAAATGTGTCTTTTATGGCACTATAAAAATTCGGTTTCTTTATGTAGAATGTCTGCAATAGTAAAATAACTTGTATTTCTCATCTTCAACCTGTCTTTTAGTCCCAAAACTCAGAAAATAGGAAGGTGTGTCTAAATCCTTGGGGCCTTCTAGGTCTGAGTACCTATAAGGTTTTTGATAATTTATCAAGGGAGAAAAAAAACAGTATATAAAAAAAAAATCAGTCAAAATTATTTTTATTTTAAAAAAATGATTATATTCATAGAAGCAAAGCTAGCTGGCAAACAATCCTTAAATTAGCCTATTTTTAAAATGTAACAGTGCTGCCAACAAGTAAATCAGATTCTGAAGTAAATCAGAATACTGAGTTTCCAAATGATGATACAATCCTGCCACCTAGGGATCAATAAAAATGGTTCACCCCAGTTACTTGAAAACTTAAATGTTTGGTCTAAAAGTAAAGTGGATTATATCACCTATGTTTCATTCCATTACTATAAAATTCAGATTTTTTTCAACCATTACAGTAAACATCGGTAAAACAATGTAAGTCACTATATTCAATTATGAGCCCCATATTAGACAGTAAAAATGAGTATTAAACATCATTTACTATAAATACGAAGGTAGAAGTTTTCACTCATATTCTAGATCTCTCTCTAATTCTAAACTCTGGAGAATGCTGCTTAACCCTAAATTCAAGTACTTTGTAAAACAAGTCAAAGTACCAAAGAATTCTCCCCTTCAGGACCCCTTTCTAGCAGCTTCACTCCTACGCAGTAAAGCGGCCAGTCAACTGGGGGCCAGAGCCCCGACTCTGCAAACAAAACCCATGCAAAAGTCCGCTTTTATCAGTGACCTCACCCACGTGTACCAACTTCCTTACCAAACCATCACAGCTAACAACTGTGCATCAGTGGGGACATCCCCATTCAGGAGAAAACTGAGGCGGGGGAGGAAAAGACAGATGGAAGTACACGGGTGAGACATCACTGCGACCTTTCCAGAGATCCAATAAATACTGGACACCCGTATTTCTCCAATTTTTATCTTTCAAAATTTAAAGGACACGTTTCCTTTAACTGGCAATTTGCATCTGAAGATGCTTTTGCTGTGTACATGGAAGTGCACAAAGGCTTATTATGCACAAGGATGTTTTTAACACACTATGTGTAATTGTGACTAGGGAAGTAGAGGAGAAGTGGGGAGAAGGGAGACTAGGAGGAGAAAGAGGGAAGACAATCCCACAACCCTATAGCAAAAAAAAAAAAAAAGACTTCATTAATAGGGAACAAATGATTGTTAGTACATCCACACATCAGAATATATAAACTATGTGCAACAAATGTTTGCTGACTGATTTCCCCAAGTTCTCTACTTTGTGGAGCAAAAAATGAGTGACCAGAAAGCTTGACATCAATGTTTCCTGTTCCCCAGGTTTAAGCAACAATCTGATCCCCTGGAAAACTGAGCCCCTCCTAGCACTGACAAATGAGGATATCCATCAGGGGCTGCACCTGGAGTCAGACTTTCTCAGCAGCCTCCTTGGTGACCAACAACCAACGGCCCTGCAGGCTACAAGGGCACACAGGGCACGCAGACACCACTCCGATCTTCCAGACGTCAAACTGAAACCTCCCGCGGCAAACTCCCACCACTCCTGTAAGGACCCCGGGTGGGACGCTGACGAGCGTGCCCACGAACCCATTACCTTCCCCGTGCTCTGTAAGATCGTTGTCCGCGTCCGCCACACCCGCTCTCTGCTGACAATGTCTCGAGTCACATCCACCTCGGCGTCCACAAAACTCCTCTGTTTAAGAGCAGTTATGTCGTCATCTAAGTCAGTCTTGATGGTAGATCTTTTCTTAGCCATAATTTTGGCTTTGATGGCAGCAATTTTTTCCACTGACATAGCTTCAGACAAAGACCTAAAAGCAATTCATTTTTTAAATTTTCACAGCAAGGATCTTTTGAGCACATCAAAATATACTTATCACAACTGAAAGTTCATGGTAAAAATACTTTAGAAGTGGCAATAATTTAAGGTTTTCTTCTTATCTATAAAAATGACATACTTCATATTTTATGCTCATGGAAGTTTTCTATAAAGAGCCCACGTAGAAATATTACTCTATGAGCAAATTAGTTATTTCTTAGAAGGGTCAATTTCACAAAAATCATCACATTTTTTGTGTCTTTCCCTCCAAAAGAATAGAACCCACTGACATGGCTGCTTTTCTTTCTGTTTTTCTGAGGCTTTTATTTGCTTATGCTCCTCTACCCGTGCAAATCACACACACACACACCCATTATGCTCCTCTACCCGTGCAAATCACACACACACCCCCCTTGGAAAGGGAGGGTGAAAAATTCATTCTATAAAAGACTCAAAGCTCAGATTTTCCCTGAAACTTACTTCAAGGTCTCAAACCCCTGCCTCCTACTGGACAGCACATCAATTTTATAGGCGACAGAGGGCTTTTATGTGCCACGTAAACACGTGCTTCTTTTACTGTCTGGAAGACAAAACTGTGTTCTGAATTTCCTTTTCTTTCCTTACTTAATTTTCAAATAACAGGCAACACAGCAAACAGAGGCTTTCAGAACTACAAAAAATAACACTGAGAAGACAGACTGCATTATGGTAATAATCTTAACCTCAGTGTCATTTTTCACAATGCAAAATGAGAAAAAGTTGTAAAGTGTTTGGGTACCTTAACAGATGATAAAATTATTACTCTAATCACAAGATGGCAATCTTGAAATACGTTTAAACAACATCTGGAAAAAGGACGGGAATCCCTGCAGGTTTAAATATGGTAGTATTATATAGTGTGCCAGCTTACTTATGTCACGTATGAAGGTGCTTTACAGAAGAAGCCGAATATGCCTATAGCACTGGACTCACTTTATACAACACTGCGCAATTTCCCCATAAAATCTGAGGCACGCCAGCACACCGTGGGCCAAATCAAATACTTCTCTCAATTATCATGAAATGTGCACTGGACTTTCTTTCGGACAAGGGGATTAACAGAGACTGCAGTGGCCCTCCTTTTCGAAACGACCAGTCAGCCCACACGAAATGACAGTGTATGAGACAGCTGACACCAAGCAACGGAAGACAGCAATCTCTGATGAGCTGAGCTTTGCAAGCCTCCATCATAGCACAGGCAGGAGGCCTTAGGAACACTCAGTGGACTCAGGGTTTGAGAGAAGGAGCTGAGCCCAGTACAACGAAGGTGGCTGGAGTTCACAGGCCAGAAGGCCTGGAAAGGGAGAGCTGAAAAACAGCTCACCTCGAGGATTCCAGCAGAGCTCCCATTAGCACAGGACTAGGAGGAAACCAAAGCGGGGCACATAATCCTCCAAGGGGACTCAGAGGACCACACCCAGGGTCCACAGAGGGTGAAGACTGGCACTGTTCCCACTTCACACTCACCGGGCACTAAGGAGAGTCCTCAGAGTGGACCTGCCTCACCAATTTGTGAGGCAGACAAAAGGAACAAACTAGTTCCACGTGTTTTAACTACATCCCAAAATAAAATGTAAATTTAAAGAAATACAAAAGTATCTAGCACTTGAAAAGGTAAAATGGAAGTGGCCAGTACCTGAATATTACAAGACATGTTAAAGGAGCAGGAAAATACGAGCCAGAGTGAGGAGAAATCTAAACCAAACGGGCTGTAAACTGACACAGACACAGGATCAGCAAACAAAGACATTAAAATAATTGCTACAACTCTATTCCATATGCTCAAAAAGTTAAATAGAGACACAGATCACATATTTGTCCTACTTGTAGAAGTAAAAATGCAATGATGGAGACAACATACACATTGAAAATATAATTACAGATTAAAATATTAGTGAACTACATTAAAGAAACTATCCAAAATGAAGAGTCCAAGAAAATGGAAATACAAATACAAAAAAAGAATGTTAAGTGAGCTGAACAACTGCGAACACAGTTGAAGTAACTACAGACCAAAAAGAGGAAAATAGAAAAGTTGAAAAACCAGTGCCAAAAATTTTCCAAATTCAATGAAAATTATGAATCCCAAAATTCCGTCAAGAAACTCAGTGGGCCCTGACCAGCGTGGCTCAGTGGCTTGGGCATTGTTCCCACAAACCACAAGGTCACAGGGTTCGATCCCCAGTCAGGGCACATGCCTGGGATGCAGGCCAGTCCCCAGTAGGGGGCACGCAAGAGGCAACAGACTGATGTTTCTCTCCTTCTCTGTCTCCCTCCCTTCCCCTCTCTAAAATTAAATAAATAAAACCTTTTAAAAAAGTTTTGGTAGGCAACTTCTAACATGACTATTTTTCTAAAATTCTCACCAGAGGATATGTTTATTGATTTTAGAGAGGAAGGAAAAGAGAGTAAACACTGATCAATTATATCCTGTAGGCACCTGGACAGAAGATTGAACCCGCAACCTATGTGCCCTGACCAGTAATCAAACCCACAACCTTTTGGTGTACACGATGATGCTTTAACCAAGCCACCCACCCAGGGCCTGCATGACTCTTCGTGACATCCCCCTCCTGGCATCCACAAACACATTTAATACCCTCTCTGGGTGTGTGTAGGCGGGTGCAACCTTGTTTCTAAGGAACAGAATGCTGTGCAAGTAACGGGGTGCCACTCTGAAGATCTGGCTGTAAAAAACGCTGACTTATCTTGCCTGACCTCTCTCCAGCCCTCGTTTGCTCGCTCTGATGAAACAAGCTGCAGTATTGTGAAATATTCTATGGACCCACCAAATGTGGCCAAGAACCAAGAGAGTCGTCCACACAACCTGGTATCTAGCAACCTGCAAGGACTAAAATTCTGTCGACAACCACAGGGGCCTAGCAACAGACCCTTCCCGAACCGTGCCTGCGTATGAGACCACGGTCCTGGCAACATCACACTGCAGCCTGGGAGAGACTCTGAAGCACAGAAGCCACGTGAGTCATCCCTAGACTCCTGACCCACAGAAACTGAGATGACACAGGTATTGTTTCAGCCACTATGTTTTGGGTTAACTTGTTAGGCAGCAACAGGTAACGAGTAGAGTTCATCCACGGAATGTAAGCATTCAAAAAATTCACCGTATTAATAAAAAAGAAAAATTGTATGATCATTCCAAAAGATTCGGGAAGTATTTGACAAAATCAAGCATTCCTTTCTGATAAAATCTCGGCAAACTAAATTTTAAATGGACATTCCTTCCACCTGTTAAAGATAACCTAAAAAATAAAAAGAAAAATGAAAAAGAAAACAACCTAAGTTAATATGCCTATATGATGAAAGAATGCTTTCCCCTACAATGAGGAACAAGACAAGAATGTCTAATCTCACTGCTTCTGGTCAACACTGGATCAGCAAGTCTAGCCAGTGCACTTGGTGAAAGAAAGGAATCCAGCTTGGAAAGAAAGAAGTAAAGATATATTTTGTGTACACAACATGACTATCTATGCAGAAAAGCCCACAAAGTCTACAAAAAGGGTTACAAGGACTAACCTATGAGTCTAGCATGACTGCAGGATGCAGGGTCCACACCCAAAACCAATGGTATTTCTACACCAGCAATAATCAAAATTGTTAATTTCTTTAACTACTACTTATATCAGCAACAAACAATGTATGAAAATATGACAAAGACATATAACCTGTACACCGAAAATGTATATAATGGTAAAGAGAAACTAAGAACTGAGTATCTTTCCATTAACAGAGAAATACACCTTGTTTGACATGTCAGAGAATGTATTTTTAAGATGTCAATTCTACCCCTAATTGATTGGTCTACAAATTCCAAGCAATCAAAATCAAAATCCCACCAGGCTTTTTTGTAGGAACAGACATTAATTCCAAAACTTGGATGTAAATGCAAAGGACCTAAAACACCAAAACATCCCCGAAACAGAAGAACAGAGTTGGAAAGCTAACACAACCTGACATCTAAACTCATTCTCAAGAAGGAGCAATTGAAATACTGTGGTACTGGCAAAAAAGACGCAGACTGACCATTCACAACAGGTCCAGAAACAGGGCCCTACACGTGAAGGAACTGATTTTTCCCGCAACTGCAAAGACAACTCACTGGAGACTAATGGTACCAAAAATACTAACTATCCGTATGCACTAAATTTAACTTCCGTTCCTACCACATAAAAAAAGTGAGTAAATTTTATCCATACCACATACCAAAGACAAAAAAATTAACTGAAAGTGGATCACAAGCTTAAAATGTAAAACCTGAAACGACAAAATTTCTACCAGAAAATAGAGACTATCTTTGTCTACCTCTTCAAAGATCCCTCAGATACAACACCAAAGCACAATTCGCCAAAGAACACATTCATAAATTAGACTTCATCAAAATTAAAATATTCTGATAGGAAACTGAAAGACAAGTCAGACCAGGAGAAATATTTTGAAAAGCCTATGTCTGAAAAAGGATGTGTATCCAGAACATAGAATAAACTGTCAAAATTCAGTAGTAAAAAACATTCCAGTTGAAAGAAAATTGACATAATATTGCATGTAAACTGTAGTTAAAAGTAAGTTTTATAGAAATGCACAAAAACTTGAAGACCTTCTACTAAAGACAATACAGGATGTGAAACAGGCCCATGGAAAGATGCTCACGGCACCTTTTAATTTCGAAAGGCTGAAGTTAAAAGGCCCAACCAGGGATGCAAAGAACACAGAACTCTCATGCACTGCTGGCAGAAATGGTACGACCACTTGCGAAAACCAGTTTGGCAATTTCTTTCTTTCTTTTTTTAATTAAATCGACTGGGGTGACATTGGTTAGAAAGATTATATATGTTTCAAGCGTACAATTCTGTGACCCACTATCTGCACACTGCACTGTGCGCCCGGCACCCAACGTCCAATCATCTTCCATCACCGTGTGTTTGAGCCTCTTCACCCTCCGCTCTCCCCCGACCCCCTTCCTTCTGCTGACCACCACACTGCTGACTGCTGTCTACGACATTTGTTTGTCTTGTTCATTTGTTGCTTTCAGTTTTGTATCTCACATATGAGTAAAATCGTACGATTCTTAACCTTTTCTGTTTACTTCACTTAGTGATATTCTCAAGGTCCAGCCATATTGTCAGGAAGAGCAGTAGTTCACCTTTTCTTATGGCTGATAGTATTCCATTGAACATACATATCACACCTTCTCCGGTAATTTCTCAAGAAGTTAAATCTCCAATACAACACGATCCAAACATGACTACTAGGAATTCACTCAAGATAAATACAAACATATGCCCATAAACAAAAACATATACAGAGAAACAGCAATAAGTGACTATTCACCAAGTGATAACTGGGAAACAAACTGTTACATCCATACACTGGAGTACTACTCAGCAATGATACGAATGAACTACTGGTGCATCCAACAACACAGATGAGTCTCAAAACAATTACGCTAAGTGAAAGATCTCCCAAAGTACATACTGGGTAACTCCACTTATATTTAACTCTAGGGAACAAACCCTCATCTACACAGCAGCAGATCACTGGCTGCGGGGGGAGGGAGAGGTGTGGGGATGGGTGGACCATGGCAGCATAAGGGTGTGCAGGATGCGGGTGGTGATGGCTGTATTCAGCTGATGCTGTATTCGTCACCTTGAATGTGATGCCGCAGATGGAGACTTACACAAAATTTATCAACTTACACACTTCGAATAGTTTATTGTATGTGAATTATCCTCAATAAAGCTCTTAAAATGTGCATTACAATTTTAAGTTTGGATAAAACTTCCAAAAACATATTGTGCCAAAGAAAAGTTATAAAGTGACTCTAATTACAGTAAAAATCAAGAGTCAACAAAATAAGATGACAGGCCAAAACCAGCCAAGCCCCTTCATTTATGAATGAAAGCAGTCCAGAGCTGTGTCCTACCACGAAAGGGTTGAATCGTTGCAAAAAAACCCCCATGACCCACGAAGTCAACATACTGAAATGTGGCATTGCACAGAAAGAGTTTGCTGACCTCTACATCGACAAGAGATTACGTGACAAATGAGTGGTTTGGATTATAGTATAACTTAAAAGGAAAAGATCAATATGGTAACCGAATCCAGAGGAAGGCTTTCCAGAAAGCATAAGTCACACAATGGCTTCTAACCCCCACCCCATCATAAAACAGGCCCACACATCAACTTTTGAACTCAAGGTGCCATGGCAAATAATGAACGCAAGAGGGAAATGCAAATGAAGATAGTAGGTCAACAGCCCCCTTTCCCTACACACTCACAGAGACCTGAGCTGTCTACTTTCTACCAAAGAAAGTCTTACCTAATCTGTTCGGTCTGTACAATCCCTTCTTTGTGACCCTCCAAGCGAGCAGCCAATCTCTCCTTATCAAGTCGCACACACTCTTCATCCTGAAAAAAATCGCTGCTTAGTGAGTATTTTAAAGCATTATTTAAATTTTAGAATGAAACAACACTGCATGTAATACACCCTTACATATATCCCTGCCTATAAAATTCCAAGGCATCGATGGCCCTGTGACAACTTTAAGCTTACTTTCAATTACATAAAGACAACAGTAATAAATATATGTTGGGTCACGCAAGAGTAGAACTGACTAAAAGCTTACCAAAAACCTTCGGGAACTTTTCTACGATTAAGTGGTCTTTCCAAAGATATCATAGCTAAGTTTATTCAGAAAGGTAGCATACAATAAATAAATTCCTACTCTTCAGGAAAGTTTATAAGTAAGTTTATGAAAAGCCTTCACCACTTTTGGCCTAGATTGTTTTCATCTGTTGCCCCAGGTCCTGAATCCATCAATAAAGCTCAAAACATCAGAAGTGAACCTTTAATGGTTTTCAGAGCCTGTTCCTCCAAACATTAGGAATTGACTACAAAGTGCCCCTTAGGCCACTTCTTATCTGAAGTCAACCTTGGCTGCAACTTTTTACCTAATTTATGTATTAGAATTTCAGGTAAAATTTAGTCTGAAAAGTGTCTGGTTACTTAAAAACAAAACTTAGTAACTCTGATATAGTTTAATCTCCACATTCAACTAACAAGGAAACTGAAGACCAAATTCAGTAAACTCTTTTAAAAAATTACATCATTTTAGTATCGAATGTTGCCCATGATTCCACTGTTTTTACTTATCAACCAATAAATACACCTAATATACACAAAATACAGAGCACATCAAGTAGCACAGAGTAATAATGATGAGCTAATTATCATTATTATCACTACCTAAAAAACATCTAGCCCATATCTCAGGTGTGCAAATTAAAATTATGCCCTGGCTGGTGTGGCTCAGTGGACTAAGTGCCAACCTGCAAACCAAAGGGTCGCCAGTTAGATTCCCAGTCAGGGCCTATGCCTGGGTTGTGGGCCAGGTCCCCTGTAGGGGGTATGCAAGAGGAAACCAGACACCGATGTTTCTCTCCCTCTCCCTTCCCCTCTCTCTAAAAATAAATAAAATAGACATATAGACATATTACTCTTTAAATAGACATATTACTGACATGAATGCAAGAATAATATTTTATGAAATCCAATACATTTTTGACATTTGTAACAAAGGTGTCAGCATATTACTCAAGTTCCTTAGGAGGCTACTTGTGGATTTTAAAAACAACTGCAGCCTGGTTTTTAATCAGACCAGAATCCCTATCCTCAAGGTTTCTGTCTCCTAGAATATTGCCTTGCAGGTTCTCAACATGTATTTGCTGAACTGAAAACTGTTTATGTAATACAGCTGTTTAAGGAATTCATTTAAGTCTATAAATGCTCTGCAAACAAATTTATTACACTATATTCTGCTGATTTTTCAAATTACTAGAATCCCAGAAAATTAACATTTCTGATATGTTCATTTTTTTTTCAATAATTATACTATGGACCTAAGGTTTTTCAAAATAAATGGTATCCTTCAATGCACTCATTTTGTATACTGGGTCACAGTCTCCTTTCAGAGAAGAAGAGTTGGGGAAAATTTCAATTTTAATACCATAAAATTTGAACCCAAGAGAGCGGAGTGGCCAGCAGCCAGGATGCCTGCGCTCTAGTCCTGGTTCTGTGAACCTCGCAAGTCAGTGACTCTCTCTGAGCCGGTGCGCTCACAGATGACATGCACAGTACTGACAATCTCAGGAGCTTATAGTGAGGATTACAGGAGTTAACATACATCAAGTTCAGAGAGCATCACCTAGCACAGAGTAGTAACAGTGAGCTAATTATCATTATTATCACTATCTAAAAAACACCTGGCCCGTGTCTCAGGTATGTGAAATTATGCCCTGGCTGGTGTGGCTCAATGGATTGAGTGCCAGGCTGCAAACCAAAGGGGGACTGCTGTGTGACAGATCTGGGGCCTGTTATACATTTAAACAAACAGTTTCATAAAATTCCTCAAGTCTTCCCCAGTTACACTAGCTAATCAACAGATATTCTTTCCAGAGGTAACTGCATTTCTTAAGTGGCTTCCGTTGCAGGTGAATTACTTTATTTACCAGTTTTATTTTTCACCTGCTGGCTATAACATGTTATAAAAATATGTAACCTGACGTGTCAATATTTTAAAAGTAACTGTAATAAGCACTTTATGTTCACAGCTCTTAGGAGTGAAGCACACCTCCATACCATCTCACTCTGGGGTCAGGCAAACCACAGCCCGAAGGCCAAGCCCGGCGCCCACCTGCTCTGTAAAGTTCACTGGAGCGCAGCCTGGCCCGCTCTCCTACACGCAGTCCATGCCCACTCCCACCCCACCAGGGCAGAGTGCAGGAGTCGGACGGAGGTTAAACGCCCCCAAAAGCCTGAAACATCTACTCTCTGGCTCTCCATAGACAATTTTCTGATCCCTAAGATGGTCCAACGCTTTCATCAGTAAGGAAAATAAAGTGATTTATCCATGACATAGTTTATACGTCAGAGATATTGAACTACAGCTCAAGCTGCTATTTAGTTCTACAACAATTTTTCCAGAAAAACAGCTCCTAGGATACCATCAGCAAAGAACTCTTATTGCTACACAATCCCCATTTCTCTAACAGTATGAATTGCCTCTAAAATAAAATTCTATTACCTCGATTCGTGGTTTCTTTGCTTCTGCTAAAACTTCATCTGCAGCTCGTTTGACTGCAAGGAAAAAAAGTAAATAAATGCATAGTTTTGGGATAGGTTCTTGAAAGTTCTATAT
Organism: Carollia perspicillata; assembly: GCA_004027735.1. Lineage (NCBI taxonomy): Eukaryota > Metazoa > Chordata > Mammalia > Chiroptera > Phyllostomidae > Carollia > Carollia perspicillata. The sequence goes on from PVKM010014388.1 coordinate 20,321, forward strand.
AAACATCTGACGAGACATACCTTGAGTAGATCGCTGAAGACCTATTTCTAGAGGGGCACTTCTGTCTATACTTGCCGACGTTGCTGAAGATTTAAAAAGATTCATGTGAGGTCAATATTTGAACACAAACAATAGATATTATTATAAGTGACAAGCTCAAGATTTGTTCTACTACTTTATATAGTCATTTCCCTAGGTGAAACATAAGTTTTAAAGCAGCTTTGTAAATGCACTTTATTATAAAAAACTAAAGTGTATTAGAAAATCCACTAGACAAACCATTTTTAACAGGTTAACTTACAAATTACTGAGATAATCTGAAATCAACTGGTCACTTCAAAGAATATACTCCAATATCCCAACACATGCACATAAAAGTATAGTCATAAATACATAAACATATATATGAGGGAAAGGTTATTTTATAAGTTAGCATCCAGTTTGTAATGAATTTTTTAGTTATTCATAATTGATAGAAAAAAAATTTAAATTAAACCATTTGAAAAAGATAACCAAGAGTATACCGTCTCCATCCACCTAGTTCTCAAAGTCCTGTGACTACTATTATGTCTCTTGTGTATCCTTTCTAGAGTTCTTTTCTGTAGATACAATACAAACTACACTTTTACTTTTCCCTTTTTTACACAAAAGACAGTATACTATACACACTCTGAACCTTCCTTTTTAAACTTAACAATGTATCTCCTCCAATATCCTTCCCTATCAGTATGTGGTGCATTTTTTAACTTTTTTAAATTGCTACATAGTATTCTAATATAATGGAGTACCTGTAATTTATTTAACAGGTTCCCAATCAATGGGCAGTTCAATTCTGTCCTTTACCATTACAAACAAGGGCAAAATGAAAAACTTCATACATACATATATCTCCACATATATACAGATCTCCATATACTATCTGTCTCTCTCCTGCTTCGCACATTCCCAGACACGCCTCTAGGATGAAGCCCCAGATGTGCAGCATCTCTCTGTCAATCTATAATGATCGATTACTGCCAGATTTCCTCAGTGGGGTTGTGTCGACTGACACCACAACCGACAGTTCACTAAAACATCTATTTCCCCACAGCCTTAGAATGTGTTATCAAACTTCTAGACTTGTGTCAGTTTTAAAAAATGCTTCTCTGCAAGCTTAAATCCGCAATTCTATCTCTATGAATGAAATGAAGCATTTTTATACGATCTAATGGCCTGTTCTGGGAACTGTGTGACTATAATACATTGGGTTGCTGGTCATTTACAGTATGTATATATTTCTAAGGACACTTCGCATTATCAGTGAGATTGGCCCTTTTACTTTATTTTATTTTATTTATTTATTTATTTTTAGAGAGAGGGGAAGGGAAGGAGAAAGAGTGGAAGAGAAACATCAATGTGTGGTTGCCTCTCATGTGTCCCCCACCAGGGACCTGGCCTGCAGCCCAGGCATGTGCCCTGACTGGGAACCGAACCGGTGACCCTTTGCTTCACAGGCCCGTGCTCAATCCACTGAGCTACACCAGCCAGGGCTTGGCCCTTTTACTTTAATGAGTTGAAATACCCTTTCCCAGTTTTCCATGTTTTCACGATGCCACAACTTTTATTTTACCAACCCATTAACTGAATAATCCCACCACTGACTGGAAACGTCTCTTTAATCTCATTAAAGTCACACATCTAGCGAATAAAGAAGTTCCATCTGCGCTTGCACACTGATGTTTCTCTCTCTCCCTCCCACCCTTCCACTCTCTCTAAAAAGTGAATTTAAAAGATCTAAAAAAAAGTTGTTATTAATTTATTGACTCAGATATTTTAAGTTATGTGGGCTTTACTTTAAGTTCTAAACTCTTCAATGGCTGGTATTTTTCTCATTGCTCTTCTCCAAATTTTTGTGACGTTAACTTTACTAAGTGAATTTTAGAATCATCAGTGATGATTCTAAATGGGATAATTCCACCCATTCCCTTCAGATTTTTATTGGGATCATGTTAAATATACAAATTATGTCGAGAACTCTTATCTTTAAGTTGTTATGTCTTCCTCTATGAGAACATGAAATGTCTTAAGATTTGATCAACTTTTTCATTAAACCATTAAATTAGCAATTTTTTTAAAAATTAGCAAAGCAATGTACTTGATGACTAAAATTATTTATCCTATAGAAAATACTGGAAATCATGAGGATGGGTAAAGTGCAACTCTGTTCTGGAAAGAAAAACCATTTGCTCTAAAGCACTGTCCCCAAACTAGCATATTTATCAGGCTCACCTGAGCTAACTTACTAAAAACAAAGAATCCTAAGACTCCACACTAGATCTTCTGAAGCAAAACAAAAATCTGTTTTTACCAACTGTACCAGCATATGGTTCAAAACGGGGGGGGGCCTCTGCCTATCTTTCCCAACTCCACCCTCTTCACCACACACTGAAGATCCCTCTCCCCGGGGCTACCCCTGCTTCTCCCCCTTTATCACATCTACCTTGCACCTCTGTAACCAGTTTTAGGACAGGGACTTTGCATTCTGCACAGCATGCAGCATAATGCCTTCAAGAATAAGCACTCAGGGAGTGCCAACACCCTTGATGATGGTCTTTCCATTACATCCGAGGCTGTGCAAACCAATCTTCACGTTCAAGCCTGGGAGCACATGGGACAAGACAGAGAGGACTTCAAGGTAATGAACTCCACCCCGGCAAAGGCAAAACCAAACAGTTCTACACCATAAATTTATTCATACCCTGAAAGACGCAAGTTAGCCACAACTCACTCACTCAGGTAAGCACCGACTATTAACTGTTCTAAGTGCTGGGTTATTTAACACCGTGTCTGCCCCTTAGAGTTTACCCTCTGGTAGGGAACAGAGACAGTATGTCAGTACACAAATAAACACATAATCCCGGATCGACATAAGGGATTTTATGTAAAACAAAACACGAGGTACCATGCACAGACGGCCAATGAGGGAAAGCAGTGCTAGTCTCCACTTCAGAGTGGCCAGGTAAGTGCCCCCGACAGAGCACCACTTGAGCACAGACCTGAATGAAGCGGTAGAAAGGGAGCCATGTGACAATGTAGAGAAACAGAGCTGAACGCTGAGAGCACGGCGAATGCAAAAGCTCTAAGGGTCAGAACAGTTAAAAGAACCAGCAAGACTGGACTGCCGTTTGCAAGGAAGATTGGTAGGACGTGAGGTCAGAGATCTAGGCAGAAGCAAGACTGTGTAAGTCAGGATAAGTGTGATGGGAAGACCCAGGATGGCCTTGAGCAGGTGAGTGACACATCAAGTTACATGCTTTTCAAAAGCAGGTCACTCTAACAGCAGGCAGAGGGGGCACTGTAGAAAATATCATGTGGAAACCCCAGGAAGGGCCGTGCAGGAGCTGGAAGCAGCAGCACAGAGTGGGGTGAGGGGAAACCAGGGAGAAGCTGTCAGACTCGCTCGGATAGTGAGCACATGAGAAGTGAGAGCCAGGGCCTCAGCCTGAGCAACTCCACGGATGAGAAACCATTTACTGGGACGGGAACACCGGGAATAAACCTGCTGTTTTAGTTTTGGTTCCAGGAGACAGGGAGGAGGTAATCAGCACTGAATCTGAATATGTTAAATTCCAGATGCCTAGTAAATCTCCAGGGGAAGATGTGGGGAGTGACTCCCTAAGTCTGGAGCTCAGGAACAGGTCAGCACTGGAGGGAAGGAAGTATTCAAAATAAAACGAGAGGTTTGCCACAGGAATGGAAGGGGAGCAGACAGAGAGAGGTGCAGACAGGTCAGTTTTCAGTGGAAACACCAATTCTCTTCCACTGCTTATTTCACAGGGGACAAAACAAAACAAGGTCTACACAAGAGGGACAGCAATATACCAGGGGAAGAGGAATATAAGGAGACTAAATGGTAATGGAAAAAAATACAATAAAGATGAAATCAAAATAAAGAAAGAAAAAAAAGAGGAACAGCAATACAAAAATTACTCACATGCTTCACCATTGAGATATCCAAGCAGATCTTTTCGGTCAGGTCTTCTAACCACAGGAATATTTTCAGTCTGAAATAAAAAAGTTTAATTAGATATCAAATCCGTAACAACTATAAGAAACTTGGTAAAAGTAAATATTATATAATATCTGAATTTTAGTTCAACATAACTTGATAACATTTATTTAAGATATTTTTAGAAAATGACTAGGCTAAAAGAACCTAACAAAAATCTTTAAAAACTTTAAGCATATTAATTTTTGATAACTCTACTCTTGAACCTTAATTATGCTATAAAAATGATAGTCATTACAAAACAACAACGCAATAAAATACCAATCTGAGTCTTTCTGGTTCCCTTGGCTTACTCCGAAGTACGTATTTTTAATTTGGCTCGTGATGGTCTGTGTGCTCTCTGAGGCAGATCTCTCCAGTCCCAAGGGCTTGCGCATGTCAGGCAATGAATGCTTCCAAAGGACTTTCTTCTTTGCACCCAAATGAGCATCAAAATAGTCTACTTGAACTCTTTCAAAAGAACTAACAGGCACTAAAACTAAGTTTTCATAATTAACAATAGGTATGCATTGTTTAGGCATGGGGGGAATTTAGACAATTACACAGGAAAATGTTTATGGAGGTTATTTATTTTCTGCCTTCTGTATTTCCTTTTTATCCTTCAGTAAGCCGAAATTCTGTATGCCAGAAAAAAGGTGTAAAAAAATTAAATCTTGCCCTGGCTGGTGTAGTTCAGTGGATTGAGTGCAGGCCTGCGAACCAAACAACCGCAGTTCGATTCCCAGTTAGAGCACATGCCTGGGTTGCAGGCCAGCTCCCAGCAGGGGACACACGCGAGGCAACCACACACTGATGTTTCTCTCCCTCTCTCCTTCCCTTCCCCTCTAAAGATAAATAAATAAAATCTTTTTAAAAAATTAAATCTTGAAAATGTATCTATTTTGGTAAAATGTATCTATTTGGTAAAATTTTCCTTTAACTTCCTACACTAGCAATTTATAGAGGTGAGCAAAACAAGTAAGCCTGTATACTTTAGGCAGAAGTCATTTATGGGCCATGAACTCAGTAAATCCTACGATTACCACCATTTCCACATCATTTGTATAATGTAAACAAACAACAGAATACAGGAAAAACTGGTGGCTGCTGGATTATGAAGTTGAAATCCCTTTGTCATTCTATATAGGCAACACTGAAGTAAGTAAGGCGAGCCCTCAGCATCTCTGGCTAACTCTCTCCCCCGGGCACTGATTTAATCCCACTGCACCAAGCACTCTGCACACAGCCCGGGATGGTAAGAGATGAACTGTGGGTCAGGGGAACGTTTCAGAAATAGTCCACTCAGAAGAAGGAGCAAATAGCACAGGGCAGTTAGGAGAATAAAACTGCAGAACCTTAGAATTTTAGAATCCTGGCCTTTCGATGTGTCAGACAGTTAAGAAAAACAAGAATTAAATCTTATGTGACCAAGGGTGTTAAGGGCATCAGAAACAATCACAGCTATCCATTCATTATATGCTATAACCATTCCCCAAAAGCAAAACTTCTAAATCTAAACCAAGAATCTGGAGCAACTTGACTACCTCAAAATGAATGGATATACCCAACAAAACATTCTAGTCACTGCCTAACTCACTTTCAAAGGTCTAATGTGAGTTAACACTGCTCGATAGAGAGACGTCACTATTTCAACCCACTGTTCCCCCAAATCCCAAGTAGTTTCACCCTCCATATTATTTTTTCAATACAAATTTAACATTAAATATATACACCTCATTTGTAATAGCAGTGTTCAGACACTGAAACGCAGAAATCAGGCAAAACTGAAAATAAATTTATCAATAAAGTTTGAAAAGTTTACTGATTAAAAATTAATTTTAAAAGCTGCCTGTTATTCTTAATTGTGTTTGATATAAAAAAAGTTTTCTGGAGATTAAACTGGAGTCCTGAACATTGCGGTCCTTCCACAGACACATAAATAATTTAAAATATCCCAACAAATGGCCTTAACACTTTTGTTGTTGTAAACACCACCCCCGTTTTACATGTAAAAAATGTCCATAAATCACAGTAATATAATCACAACCCACCAGGAGACTTTAATATAACCACTTCATCCTTTCGATTTGCAATCGACGAGGGAAGTCATCCATGCCAAGTGATACCTACACTCAAATAACAGAACTTTTAAAGTGAGTTCTACTTACGGCTGCACGTCGGACATAAACAGGATGAGAAAGGTGCACATTATTAAGTAGAAACAAGATAGAATCCAATGTGTAATACTCTCTAGGTTGGCCTTCCTTTCCAGTCCTGAAAGAAGTATGACAAGAATTTTACTCACGATTCTAATTCAGTTCTTTGAGCTTAACTACACACATTAATTCACCTATCCCCACTTTCCCCTCCAACAATGGATTTAACGTGGCAAATGAAAATACACGCAAAGTGCCCTGACCGGTGTGGCTTCGTTGGGTAGGGATCCTCCCACAAAGCAAAGGTCCTGGCTGGGCCCCAGGTCAGGGTGCTCAGGGTGCGCAAGGGCACTGATGTTTCTCTCCCTCTCTTTTGCCTTCCCTTCCCCTCTCTCCGAAAATAAATACAATCATTTTTAAAAAAAGAAAATACACACAAAGTATGAAATCTAATAAATGGAACTGTCCTTAGCGCCAAAGGAACACAAAGATAGACAAATACAAAAAGCAGCTGGCAAGGAAAGCACACAATATTTACACCCTAGGCTACTATACACTTTTTAGAGTTTGGCCCAAGTTAGGTTCTGGGCTGGGTACAGAAACCTAATCAGTGACACACTGGAGAGGATTAATAAAAGAATCAAACTGATTAGGAGAAACAAGATTATGTGGGAGGCTAACTTTACAAGACATTGTTCCTATTACATCTTCCAAGTAACATTTTCACAGTAAACACAACAATGAATTTCAGAGGTATAATTCTTACGACATCCCTCAAATTACACCAACGATGTAAAGCAAAATGAATTCTACCTGTGACAAAACAACGTTTACAACGTTCATCTGGGGGTACAAGCTCTTCAATGCTCAGCAGCATCAGCGGCCAGTCCCACCACTCCCACCACACTCTCCCCACCTCAAACGCCAGAGTATTTGAATGCATCTGAATGCACCAGTGTAATCGGCCCCCAACCCAATTTTCTAGCCTTTATTTCCACTTTTCCTCTCAGTGGATATATTTCAAACCACGCATCACTGTCAATTATTGTACTATGAAATCTAATATAAGGGTAACAACAGGAGCTTTTTTATGAGAAAAGCAAAGTAACAAAATGCAGCACATGCAATAATGTATCGTTAATGCTACAAGTATGTACATATTTACTCGTGCACACAAATGAACAGTAAATGAAAATACATTTACTGGTGTGGTTCACTGCTGTAAAAGTGTGAAACCTACTATCCTAAGCACTCCTCCACTCTGGCTTCCCTGAGTTGCTGCCAAAACGTTTCCTCTCTGGCTACCAGGCCTTTCAAGCATCAAGTTCCCTGCTTGACCTAACCCTGAAAGACCTAACCCATCATTCGAACCTCAGAATTCCCACCCATTCTTTAAAGCTTATCCATTTACTCATTCATGTAGTCAAGAGAAATCTGTATCATGTCCACAAACCAAACATACATCTCTGACACCCAACTCCCCAAGATCATAGTGACTGATCAAGTCAACCTCCTTCCAGGCAGAGATCAGGGTCCTAAAAATTTTCCTATTTCTCAGGCTGAACCGCTCTACAGCCCGAATAAACTCCTTACCCATTTTTTAAAGGAAAACTAAAAATCGGTTAAAACTCCAAGCAAATGTAATTCTACTTGTACAACTTTGAAAATAAAAAACACACGCGCGCGCGCAAAAAAATCGGAATAGTGTCGCTTCATCAACATGTCATAAAGCTAATTAAATCGGAAGCCCTGGAGGCCAAAAAGCAAAAACAGAACCCAACCAAGAGACTCCATCGCCCCTGGATCTCACCGACTCCCGTCCACTCGAACCAGGCGGGCAGCGACGTTCTGGCCGCAGGTTCTAATTAATACCAACGAGACAGACATCCCTGGAAAGGCGCAGACGATTCCCCGAGCTCTCTCTAGATACTTTCTTCGGGACCTCAAAGCAGGACACCCCACGTGAATCGACATCCCAAAACATTTCCCTTTAAAGCACGTTTCCCGAAATCACACCATCCCTTTCTCCCTAGGAGCTCCCCAGTGCCTGCTCCCTTTGGAGACTCCTTCCTTCACCTGCAACACGACCTGCAGGACTCTCCCAAAGTGACCAAGTCCCGATCCCGCAAAGCTCGTCCCTCCTCTTAAGGGAACCGCGGAAGCACCGGACAGCGACCAGGCGCTTCGAAGACGGCGGAAACACTCGCATCCGAGGGCAGCGCGAAGCGAGGAAAGGAACGTCAAGAACAAAAAGGGGCGTCCCGGGAGCGGCCGGTGCGCCCCGCGCAGGTAGCTCGGAGGACCCGGGAAGTCACACGCTGCCCAGACACAGAAAGGGATGCGCCGCTCCCGACGCGGCTGCCGCTCCCGACGCGGCTCCTCCACATCCTCACCTAAAAGTGCAACTTCTGCTCCAGAGAAAAACTTTTCGCCCAGAGCCCCCGGTTTTCCCACCCCCGAGCGGCACGGGGGGAGGGGCCGGGACCGAGGGGGACCGAGGTCGCCCTGGGCGCCCGACTCTGCCCGGCCACCCCGCGCCCACCTCAGCCCGGCCCGACGTACCCCCAAACCACATAGTTGGTCTTCACGTTCTTGGGCCAGGAGAACTCGC
>PVKM010014389.1:0-29104 GCA_004027735.1 Carollia perspicillata
CCACCTTCTCTGACATCTCGTACCTCTGCAGCCCCCACGAACCCATTACTCCAACATTGAAGCCAATGAGAGTGAGGAGGTCCGGCAATTCCGGAGGCTCTTTGCCCAGCTGGCTGGAGATGTAAGTAACCTGGGGTCCCCAGACCTGCCCTAACTCTTCCATACTTTTCCTTGGGTGGCCCTTGCACACACACACACACACACACACACACACACTCAACAATGGCAATCCCAAAGTTCCTATCCTCCTTTGTGACACGCCCAGACCCCTTTCAGTCACCCTGATCCACCCCAAACTTTTCTGTAGGACATGGAGGTCAGTGCGACAGAACTCATGAACATTCTCAACAAGGTCGTGACCCGACGTGAGTGACTGGGGTCAATACACAGGGCAGGTTTAGAGGTATGGCAGCTGGGGTAGCTGTGACCTCTGGTGTCTGACTTTCAATCTGTCCCCCACAGACCCTGATCTGAAGACTGATGGTTTTGGTATTGACACATGTCGCAGCATGGTGGCCGTGATGGATGTATCCTTGTGGACAGTTTAGGGGAGGTTTTGGGTGAAGAAGGAATTTTTGAGAGCATGAATGGGAGCCAGGGTACAGCTTTCATACCCACAGATGTGGACAGGACCACATTAGAACACATACCCATCTGTGGACATGGGGCAGTCAATAATAACGTCAGCTGTCATAGCTGGCACTTACATGTACTTCACAGCCATCCTGTTAGACTTATACAATTATTCCATTCTATAAAGAAACTGAGACAGAGAGTCAGTCATTTGTCTGAAGTTATAAATAAAGAGAAAGGAGCAGGATAGGAATTTGGACTCCAGGTCTTTTGGATTTGAGAACCCAAGCTTTTAACTGTGATAGATATGCCCATGTGCACATATACATACACAAGGGCACACCCATATACATGAAGCTATGTGATGGCATATACACAGGAACACATGTCTGTTTGCACATGGGCCAGTCATTAGCTAATCTTAGATACATCCACATTTAATACGTAGGTCAGTGGAGATGCATATCTGTATTCTCATGTCATGTGATCACGTACATGTGTGGCACAGGGTTATACACAGTCTGTACACATTAGTTGTTACTATGATCTTACACGGGTAAATTCTTCAGCTCTGAATCTGTTTTTGTGTCTGACTTGGAAATAACAATGGTGGGGCTGGTATCTTGAGGCTTTAGTGAGAAAAGTGATATTCCTGAGATGCTTAGAACTTTCTGATGTATACTAGGTAATCTGGTAAATCTTAGCTATCATTGTTATTGAGAATTTATCAAGTGCCAGCTCCTGAGCTAAGGGCTTTCTGCTAATATTTCATTCTGCTCTGATCACAAACCCAGCAGGTATGCACTGCTGTAACCTCATTTTCTTAGAGCTCCAAGTTGCTCTTGCTTTTTACATGTCCTAAAATTTAGGAAATCAAATTACTTGTACTGTCAAGGATTTTATGAATGAGGAATTAGCACCCTGATCAGTGTGGCTCAGTAGTTCAAGCATTGTCCTGTACACCAAAAGGTCAGGGTTTGATTCCTGGTAAGGGCACATCCCTGGGTTGTGGGTTTGGTCCTCAGTCAGGGCATACATGGGAGGCAATCAGTGATGTTTCTCTCCCTCTCTAAGGTCATTGCATATATCCTTGGGTGAGGATTAAAAAAAAGAAAAGAAAAAGGATAAATGAGGAATTAGCAACTATTTTCTGATGAGAAATTTGTAGTTTGGAAAAGTTTATTATTCCACATGGTTATGTTTAAACAGAGTCCTTACCATTTAGTAACATAAAGTGGCCCTGACCCAGTAGTTTAGTCGGTTATAGCATTGTCCTGATAGCCAAAGTTATATAGGTCAGGGCACATATAAGAAACAACCAAGGAATGTGTAAATAAGTGGAACAATAAAATCAATGTTTCTCCCTCTCTCTAAAATGAATTAAGGAAAGAAACATAGACCCTGGATGGTGTGGCTCAGTGGATTGAGTGCAGGCCTGTGAAACAAAGGGTTGCCGGTTTGATTCCCAGTCAGGGCACATGCCTGGGTTGGGGGCAAGGTTCCCAGTAGGGGGCATGTGAGAAGTAACCACACATTGATGTTCCTCTCTCCTTCCTTTCCCCTCTCTCTAAAAATAAATAAATAAATCTTGGGGAAAAAACATAAAGTAAATATGTATGGATAAAATGAGAAATAGCACCACACCCAAGGTGACATGACTAGGGTGAGACAGGAACTGGGGTTTTAGCCCATGTTTCCCTGCTTGGTTGTTACCATCCCCATGTGATAGGGTGTACAATGCACGCATTTGACACAACTACTCTTAACATCCTTATGCCAGAGTGACACAACAGGCAAGCTGGGTTTTGAGGAATTCAAGTATTTGTGGAACAATATCAAAAAGTGGCAGGTGCGTGGTGACCTCTGACACTCCTTGCATGAAGACTTTTTTTTTTTTTTATTGTTATTCAAGTACAGTTTTCTGTCGTTTACTCCCGTCCCAGTCCACCCCCCAGTGCTCCCCACCTCCCTCCCATTTCCACTTGCATGAAGACTCTTAAGCCATGGAGATGCCGTGCCTCCTGATGCTCAGTTGATCTCTGTCCTCCCTGTTCCCACAGGCCATATACAAACAGTTTGATGTTGATCGTTCAGGGACCATTGGCAGCAGTGAACTCCCAGGGGCCTTTGAGGCAGCAGGTATGGCTGGCAGGGGTGGGATTGGTGAGGCAGCCCCCACCAAGCTGATCTGAGCCTGAATCCTGGGGCTGGGAGTCGGTTGGGCTATATGGCCCCCACACCTGAGAGACTAAACCATTGTCAGGATTCCACCTAAATGAACATCTCTACAACATGATCATCCGACGTTACTCTGATGAGGGAGGGAACATGGATTTTGACAACTTCATCAGCTGCCTGGTCAGGCTGGATGCCATGTTCCGTGAGTGATACCCTAGCTGTCTTCCTGGGTGGGGATTCTATTTGTTCAGCCTCCATTGGCCAAGGTCTTTGAGCCTAACCCTGAGGTGGGCAATGGTAGAGGCACAGCAATGACCAAAACAGCCACAGATCCTACCTCAAATCATTCACAGTCCAGTGGAAGAAAGGCAAATCATCAGAGACCACAAAGAATTGTTACTGCTGGGAAAGGGAAAGCTCAGGGCAGCGTGAGGGGGGCTGTGAGGGGAAACTCAGGACATAGTGGGTTTAGATTTGTGATTGGGGAAGCTCTAAGGGCTTCAAACTTAAGAGGCAGCCTGAGTCAAGGAGGGCTTCTTAGAGTAAGGCACATATGAGCTGAGATCTCAGGGGTAAGAATGAGGATGAATGTTGCAGTGGCAACAGACTGTGAAGGCATAGACAGGAAAAAAATGCGCTTTTGGTATTTTTTGTTGGACTGACATCCCAGTTCAGCATGCTGAACAGCAGGTGGGGATGGTGTTATATTAAGGCTGTGAGGGGAAATCAGCAGGGTCTGGATCAGGAAGGCTATTTTGAACATTAACGCAATGAATTCTTAAGATGGCTCTGAGAAGTAGAAATTATTGTCCCCATTTTATGGAGGAGGTACCTAGGGTTCTTGGAGGCAAAATTGCTTGCTCACAGACACTCAGCAAGGAAGTTGAAAAGCCAGAATTTGAACTCAGACCTGAGAGAGTTGTGTGAAAGGAAGCAAGGTCAATGGGCATGTATGTAGAGCGGTGAATGTCAATTTTGGGGTGCTCAGACACCAGTAGAAGTAGTTGGGACCTACAGCAGGTTCTGGGGCAGGGTGCAGGGGCAGGTTTGGCTATGATCCCTCTGCTGTCCAAGAGACCAGGGAGGACAATACATTAAGATCATAGGAAGAAGCAAAGGGCAGGTACATCATGGATGTGAGGGGAAGGTGGGAGTGCACAATAGGGCAGGTGAGGCTGAAAGTCACATATGAGAAGGCCTAAGAAATGCCCATGGGATTTACCAGCAAGAGGGTCAATAGTAACTGCAGTGTCAGGGGACCAGGTATGTGGACATCTGAGGATGGTATCTGAGTGCAGGGAGAGAGAAGGGGAGCAAAGGCAGTCTGGGCACCAGTTTGCCCAGGTTTGGCTGTGGGTGGGGAGCATAGAGTGAAGTTTCAGGGCAGGAGTAGGAACCCTATCAGACTGTGAGGTGGGAAGTGGAGCCTGCAGAGCCTCGGTTTCCAATAGTCTTTAGGCTAGAACTGGAGGGCTCAGAGGTTGGTAGGAGGATGAGACCTGAGCAGAGGGTAATGGGAACAAACACAGGTATGTAGAGGGCTTTATTTATTTATTTATTTATTTATTTATTTATTTATTTTCATTGTATTTTTCCCATTACCATTTATCTCCCCACACCCTCTTCCACCTCCACCCACCCTGGAGGCCATTATTATTGAAGTGGGTAACAGCCTGGATTTCAACCCCAATTTCCTCACTTTCTTACTGTGTGACCTGCAGCACATCACTTCTCTGTGCCACATTTTAAAATGACACTTCTCACAGAATTGGATTAAGTGATTTAATAAGTGCAAAGCACTTTATACAGTGTTTGACACAAAGTCCTCAATAAAATACTGGCCATTATCATCATCCTCCTATATACGAGTATATTTTTATCCTCAAAGTCAACTGTCACCTCCCACCCTTGTCACTCCCACCCTTCCTTTCTCTAGGTGCCTTCAAATCTCTAGACAAAGATGGCACTGGAGAAATTCAGGTGAACATCCAGGAGGTAAGAACTCCCCTTCTGGAATGTGGGTTTCTAGGGAGGGACCCCTCCCCTATAGCCCTGCACTGGGCTCCCTCCCTCCTATTTCTGCAGCAACTCCTGGGTAAGGGCAGAGGGCGCCCGCTATTCTCAATTCCTTCCCTCCTCACTCTGTGTCCTTTTCTCCCCAGTGGCTGCAGCTGACTATGTATTCCTGAATGGGAACCCCAGACCTCTTCCCCCATCACCTTGCTATAGGGGTCACCTTGGACTTTTTGGTCTCTCCCAGAGCTAATGCTGTCTGCAGTCATGTCTTAGTGGAGCGTGCTGACTCACCAGCTTTTCCTTTCTCCCAGCCGTTGGCATCTTGCTTCTCAGACAACAGCTAGGGCCCAACATGTCCCAACACGCCATGCCCCAAATTACCCCTGGCTCTAAGACATTCTAACACACTCTGCCCCATGGATTCTCCACCTTCTGCACACCCACTTCTCACCCTGTCCATGACCTTTCTCATACATCTGTGCCAAGCTGTGTTGCTTCCATTCCCCAAAGGCCCGTCTCTGACTTCTGGGAGGAACACCCCTGTCCCTGTGCACCCTGGCACCACCTGTTCAGTCAACTACCCAGGCAGCTGAACTCCAGGCCATAACAGGCCCACATGCTCCAGTGCCTTTGTATTCTCCCAGCCTACCAGGCCCTGTAGGAAATAAATTTACCCCAGTTGCTGCTGAGATGTGCCTCCTGTTCTGAGAGTTGAAGGGTTGGCTCAGGCCCTGTCTGGGTTCTGGTGGTGGAGTGGGGGTGGTTTTGTGGGTCTTTGTGTCTGTCCCCAAGGCTGGATCTGCATGCCTTTTTCCTACTGGATCCCAGTTGAGCTGTAGCCTCATTCTTTCTATGATGCTTCACAGATTCTGTGGAAACTGAGACTGGGACTCAGAGACCTGGCCACTTTCTGCTCCTGTTGCAAGAGCAGGGCTGGTGGGAAGTGTCACTGCCACCCCTGGTTCTGTCCCCCGAGCTCATGTTTGTCCCACTCTCATCTGTGCATGAGTGAGTTGTCCTTACTTGCCTCAGCCTTTTTTGTCATGACCATACTTAATATCTTCCTTCCCACCCTGTGGGCCTCTGCAGGGAGAGGGGCTGCTCTCGCAGGATATATATCTCTGTCCCACGTGAGGATATCAGCCTGAAGGGCAGCCCAGGGGCATCATTTGGAGTCCCCAACCCCTGTGGAAGGGTTGAGAGGCAGTGACATCCTAAGAATAGATGTGGTCTAGAGTGAGGGACTCAAGGCTGGGACAGTGGGCAGTCCAGAGAATGGCGATTGCTTGTTAGTGGGAGGATGGATAAAGGGGCACACACAGGCCAGGGCTGGGCTGGGTTCCCCAAGAAACCAGCACATTTATTGATGTCTGTTCAAGTCCTTCAGGTCCTTCAGGCTTCTTGGTCTCACTTCTTATGGGGGAAGGAAGCCCAGCCAAGACAATACAGACTGTAGATGGTGCCTAGGAAGGGAGTGTGGGGGGATACATAATGAGACCCTAGTCGCTTCCCTGAACCCTGTTTTAGGCTTTTATGCCCCTCTGCAGGCTCGCCAGTCACCAGTCTGTATCCCAGCCCCCAGTTTATGGGTCAAGTTCCATCCCAACACTGCATTTCAGGTAGGGAATCCCTGGTCTTTGATCCAGACCAGGCCCTGGGCTTTCAAACCAGCCCCTGTCAGGGTGCCAGGGCCCTAGGGCCCCAGGCCCGGTCCTGGGACAGAAGCACAAGTCTCAAGGAGCTCCCTCCCTATTTGCTAGTCTACACTCCAGTACCGTCCCTAAACCTGGCCACCTCACAGCCCAATCCCCTCTCTAAACCCCAGTCCGAGAACTAGCCCCCTTCCTCACTCCAGCTGGAGCCCGCCTTGTGCAGCTCAAGCTGAGTCCAGCTCTGCACTCACCTCCAAGACACAGCGCCATGGTGAGTCGGTAGAGAATGCTGTCGGTTCCCCCGCCCTTCAAGTGCACCGGGAGGTCATTGTCCGCCTGAGATTGGGGCCATCCAATAGGAGGAAAGGGGTTTTGGTTGCGAAGATGGTACCCACCCCAGCCTCCCTCAGGCTCGAACTTCCGGCTCCCGGCCTTCCCCTTGCCCTGCCTTCACTCTGATTACCTGGAAGAGTCTCTGTTTCTCAGCCACTCGGTTCTCCAAGCTACTCCGGGCGGTGGAACTGAAGGAGCGAATCAATGCCTGGGGTACCTGGTGGGGAGGGGGTTGATAGGTGGGTGTTAGAGGCGCCTGGAGAAGCGTCTCAAAGTGGGTTTGGCCAGGGGTAGGGGAACAGTACTATGCTTTGGGAGCTTCCCAAAGGCAAGACCAGAATTGCCAGCACGAATGGGGGAGGGTGTTCTGTCAAGAAAGACCCAGAAGGGGACTCACGCCTAAAGGGTTGGAGTTTACCAAGCTGTCAAGAAGGTGCTGGAAGAGGAGTGGTCCCAAAAGGGAGACTAATGACCTGCGGGTCCAAGTCCCGGGATGTTTTCTTTGTTGTTGGGGAGGGTTTCCTGGATTAACGGTAGGAGCCCAGGTCCCGGGAATGTGACTGGATCCGGAGTACTCCATGAGGTTTCCAGACAGCAAGGGAAACGGTGTTGTATTTCCAGTGCCTGGGTCCCGACCAGTGCCCTGGTCGAAGGGAGGACGTTCAAACCCAGAGCTTTGGGCCATGTAGGGGGCCCCATGTTAGGGAGGTGAGGGGTGGGTGGGTGGGTGGGGGTGTCCCAGGCTGTTTAGGAGGAGACTGGAACCCTGAAAGGGGCTCATATTACAAGCCCCCAGATCCCGGGACGTTTAGGGACTCTCGTATTGGGGTGAAGGCTTTTAGGTTGGGGGTCCCGGCCCAGCGCATGTGGACCCTCACCTTCAAGGCCCTCATTCTGAGTCTTCTGCGGCCGGAGTCACCTATCCTCTCTGCCCAAGGACATACAGCGGCCTTCCCTCCCGGGAATCCCTGGCCACACCCCCAGCGCGCTGCAGAACAGCCCAGTCTGGCCTTTGCCAGAATGGGGTGGGGCCAGGAGAAGCCGCAGCCGAATAGGTCAGTGGAGAAGACGCTCTAATCCCACCCCCGCACCAAATGGTTGAGGCATCCATCTGTTACTCAGCTCGGAATTTCCATTGGTCCAAATTCCAGTTCCAGGGAATATATTTTTTGGTCTGTGTCTGTGGAGATACCAGCCTGGGGAAAGTACGTACTCTCTACGGCTCTCTGTGATCTCCCCCTACCCCGAATTGGTACTGCAGAGAGAGGGAGGGAGCAGCCAAACGGGTTGGAACTTCTTGTTCTGTTTAGTTAGACCGAGCGTGAGGGGACAGCTGAGCCTTATTCCCTGTATCTGTAACGTGAGATTAAGAGATTTAAAGTTTTGGGAGCATTAAATGAGCTCATAATAGAGCACAAGTGAGCTAAGTTACATCGGAGCTAATAACTATTGCACAGAAACAGATAAGAGCTGCTATTTTCACTTTTCTAGCAGCAAGGTTCATATATAAAACATTTTTATATTTAGTTAATTTAAGTCTTATCATGGAATACATTTTTAAAATACTTTATTTAGCCATTTCTAGCGAGGGGAAGGGAGGGAGAAAGAGAGGGAGAGAAACATAGATATGACACCAGCTGATGGTTTCTTCCAAGCCCCAACCTTAGGCACGTTCCCTGACTGGGAATAGAATCAGCGACCTTTGAATTTGCAGACGGGGTGCTCAACCCACTAAGCCACCCCAGCCAGGGCTTACCCTGGAAAATCTCAAACAAAGGAAGCAGAGAGCAAGGTGTAATGAATCCCCATCTTGGACCCAACACCTGCGTCAACAGTTACCACCAATATAGTGCTTTTCATGTATCTCCCCACTCAACGTTTTTTGCATTGGTATTTTAAAGCACACCCCAATGTCATTTTCATTACATATATATCTCTAACAGGGACTTAAAGAGGAAAATCCTAACCACCCACAATTCATAGATGGAATCAGGGATTAGAAAAAAATGAGAAACTTCAAAAAACTTGATTAGTGGGACAACGGGTACATTTCAAATACGGCTTTGGATTAGACAATAACTTATCAGTATCAATTTCCTGATTTTGATGATTTTACAATAGTTATTTAACAATGTTTTTAGAACTACATGTTGAAGTATCGGGCAGTAAAAGTATCATATCTGTAACTTATGTAGAATGATTAAAAAACAAGTTATATGTCTATATTCTATCCGGTTCTAATTCTGTGTGATTCTGATGTGCAGGCAGGGTTGAGCATAGTTTTAGTAACCATTGGTGATCCTGGCATAGTCTAAGCAGTTTAAACAATCTCTTTTAAAAAGGGTTTTTATAACTATTAAATTTCCTTGACACTTTCAAACTATGCTTGTAAATTGAGTGTTAGATTTTTTCCATTTGTGAACTACAGAGGGTGTTACCAGAAGAATCTCTCCTCAATACTTAATATAAAGTTTTATGAATCTAAAATGACAAGCGTATAAATGTGGCAAATCTTATAATCCATTATTTGTTCCAAGTAGTGTACATAAATAGTAAGATTTCAACTGAAAAGTGAGTCTTAGTCATTAACTGGATTCTACATTTTAAATTGGAATTATATGTGTAAAATTGACCTGTTGCTTGATAAGGCCAATTTATCTTATATCTTACAAATACTTAAAATACTAAATACTTAGATTTCCTAACAAAAAGTATTAACATCAGCCCTGGCTGGTGTAGCTCAGTGGATTGAGCGCGGGCCTGCGAACCAAACAACTGCAGTTCGATTCCTGGTCAGGGCACATACTGAGTTGCAGGCCAGTTCCCAGCGGGGGATACACGAGAGGCAACCATACATTGATATTTGTTTCCCTCTCTCCTTCCTTTCCCCTCTAAAGATAAATAAATAAAATCTTTAAAAAAAGTATTAACATCATGGTTCTGACAATTAAATATTTCCTTACCTAATTTTTTTATTCTGAAAAGTATAATTTTTTATTGAGATTTTATAAGCATTTTATTGCAATTTGTACTTTGTTGATTCCCCACATGTGAAGCAAAATATATTCTGCATAATTTACTGTAATATCTTTTTTGAATATAGTACTCATAATGCCACTTTTTATAAAAAACAGTTTAAAGATTTTCATTGGCAAATGATTCCTTATAAATTTTCTTTAACATTTTGAGTGCTCTGTTAGGTTAAACTACGTATATGGCTGGGATGTGGCTGGCTTCTCACTGCATTCATGTCAAAGATGCGTATGTCGACATCTATATCCGTGTCCATATTGTATCCATATCCATATGTCTTATGCATGTACACACACATACTTTGTTTTTATTTACCCTGATATTCTCCAAACTGTGTTACATTTGGCTGTTTTTCAAGGCTTTAAAACATACAACAAATATATTTGAATTTTTGCCAATGATATTGTACTTCTTCTTTCCCCCTTTTTAAATACTTATTTATTTATTTTAATACTTTTGATTTTTATTGTTGTTCAAGTACAGTTTTCTGCCTTTCCCCCCCACCCCTCCCCACCACCTCAGCCTTCCCCACACTTCTCTGTTTCCACCTTCTCTTGTTGTCCCTGTGAACTTTATAATTGTTCCTGTAAACCCTGCACCCTTTTCCCTCATTATCTCCTCCCCTCTCCCTTCTGGTTACTGTCAACTTGTTCCCAGTTTCTAGTCATTGGTTATATTTTGCTTGCTTGTTTGTTTTGTTGATTAGGTTCCAGTTATAGGTGAGATCATATGGTATTTCTCTTTCACTGCCTGGATTATTTCACTCAGCATAATGCTCTCCAGTTCCATCCATGCTGTCACAAAGGGTAGGAGCTCCTTCTTTCTTTCTGTTGCTTAGAATCCCATCATGGAAAGGTACCATAGTGTTTTGATCCATTCATTTACTGATGGGCACTTAGCTTGCTTCCAGTACTTGGCTATTGTAAATTGTGCTGCTATGAACATTGGGGTGCATAGGTTCTTTTGGAATGGTGTTTCAGGGTTCTTGGGATATAATCCTAGCAGTGGAATTGCCAAGTCAAAAGGCAGTTCCATTTTTAGTTGTCTGAGGAAACTCCATTCTGTGTTCCATAGTGGTTGCACCAGTCTGCAATCCCACCAACAGTGTACTAGGGTCCCCTTTTCTCCACAACCTCTCCAACACTTGTTTGTTGATTTGTTTATGATGGCCATTCTGACGGGTGTGGAGTGGTATCTCACTGTGGTTTTAATTTGCATCTCTCTGATGGCTAGTGATGCTGAGCATCTTTTCATATGTCTCTGGGCCCTCTGTATGTCCTCCTTGGAGAAGGTCTGTTCAAGTACTTTGCCCATTTTTCAATTGGGTTACTTGTCTTCTTAGAGTAGTTCTTTATATATTTTGGAAATCAAGCTGTTGTCTGAGGTATCATTGGCAAATATGTTTTCCCATATAGTTGGTTCTCTTCATTTTAATGCTGTTTTCTTTAGCCATGCAGAAGCTTTTTATTTTGATGAGATCCAATTTGTTTATTGTTTCCTTTATGTCCCTTGCTCTAGGGAACATATCAGTGAAAATATTGCTGAATGGAATATCTGAGATTTTGCTGCCTATGTTCTCCTGAAGGGCCCTTATGGTGTCACGACTTATATTTCAGTCTTTTATCCACCTTGAATTTACTTTTGTGTATGGTGTAAGTTGGTAGTCAAGCTTCATTTTTTTTTTTGCATGTAGTTGTCCAGCTCTCCCAACACCATTTTTTTGAAGAGGCTATTTTTGCTCCATTTAATGCTGCTGCCCGCCTTTGTCAAATATTAATTGACCATAGAGACTTGGGTTTATTTCTGGGCTCTCTATTCTGTTCTGTTGGTCCATATGTTTGTTCTTATGCCAATACCAGGCTGTTGTGATTACAGTGGTCTTTTCATACAGATTGGTGTCAGGTATTGTGATCTCTTCTACTTTGTTCTTCTTTCTCAAAATTGCTGCAGCTATTTGGGGTCATTTATGGTTCCATATAAATTTTTGAAGTGTGTCTTCTATATCTGTGAAATATGCCATCGGTACTTTAATAGGTATTCCATTGAATCTGTAAATTGCTTTGGGTTGTATGGACATTTTGATGATGTTAATTCTTCCAATCCATGAACATGGTATATGTTTCCATTTGCTTCTGTGTTCCTTCATTTCTTTCATCAGTGTCATGTAGTTTTCTGAGTACAGGTCTTTTTACCTCCTTGTTTAGGTTTATTCCTAGGTATTTTATTTTTCTTGTTGCTATATTGGATTGGATGTTTTTCCTGATTTCTGTTTGTGATATTTCATTGTTGGTGTAAAAAATTGCCTTTGATTTCTGAATATTGACTTTGTATCCCGCTGTTTTGCCAAATTTATTTATTAGGTCGAGCAGTTTTTTGGTGGAGTCTATACAATTTTCTATGTATACTATCATGTCATCTGCAAACAATGAGAGTTTTGTTTCCTCTTTTACAATTTGGATGCCTTTTATTTCCTCTTCTTGTCTGACTGTTGTGACTAGGACTTTCAATACTATGTTCAATAGAAGTGAATGTAGACAACCTTGCCTTGTTGCTGATGTTAGTGGGAAAGTTTTTAGGTTTTGCCCATTGAGTGTGATGTTGGCTGTAGGTCTCTCATATATGGCCTTTATTAGGTTGAGGAATGCTCCCTCTATTCCCACTTTGCTGAGTGTTTTTATCATAAATGGGTGCTGTACCTTATTAAATGCTTTTTCCACATCTATTGATATGATCTTGTGATTTTTGTTTCATGTCTTTGCTTTTGTTTATGTGATGTATTACATTCATTGATTTGCAAACATTGAACCATTCTTGCATCCCTGGGATAAAATCCCACTTAGTCTTGGTGTATGATCTTTTTCATGTATTGCTGGATGCAGTTTGCCAATATTTTTTTGAGGATTTTAGCGTCTGTGTTCATCGATCGGTGATATTAGCCTGAAGTTTTCTTTCTTTGTTGTGTCTTTATCTGGTTTTGGGATTAGGATGATGCTGGCTTCATAAAAAGAGTTTGGGAGTCTCCCTGGATTTTTTGGAATAGTTTGTGAAGGATAGGGGTTAGCTCTTCCTGAAATGCTTTGTAGAATTCTCCTGTGAAACAGTCTGGTCCAGAGCTTTTGTGTCGGGAGTTTTTTGATTACTGCTTCAATTTTATCAGCTGTTATTGGTCTGTTCAGGCTTTCTGCTTCTTCATTCAGTTTTGGAAGATTTTATTTTTCTAGAAATTTGTCCATTTCACCTAGGTTTTCAAATATCTTGGCATATAGTTCTTCGTAGTAATTTCTTACAATCCTTTGTATTTCTGTGGTGTCAGTTGTAATCTCTCCTCTTTCATTTCTGATTGTGTTTATTTGGGTCCTCTCTCTTTTTTTCTTGATGAGCCTGCTTAAAGGCTAGTCGATTTTGTTTATCTTTTCAAAGAACCAGCTCCTGGATTCATTGATCCTTAGAATTGTGCTTTTGGTCTCTATGTCATTTAATTCTGATCTGATCTTGGTTATTTCCTTCCTTCTACTTGCTCCGGGCTGTCTTTGTTGTTGTTCTTTGAGTTCTTGTAGGTGTAGGGTTTGGGTGTTTATTTGAAATGTTTCTATCTTTTTTAGGTAGGCCTGTATCACTGTGAACTTCCCTCTCAGGACTGCCTTTGCTGTGTCCCATAAGTTTTGGGTTGTCGTGAGTTCATTTTCATTTGTTTCCAGAAACTTTTTGATTTCTTCCTTGATTTCATTCTTAACCCATTCATTGTTTAGTAGCATGCTATTCAATCTCCATGAGTTTGAGTGTTTTGGGGTTTTTTTCCTTGAGGTTAGTTTCTGGCTTCAGTCCCTTGTGGTCAGAGAAAATGCTTGATATGATTTCAGTTTCCTCGAATTTGTTGAGGCTTGTTTTTTGTCCTATTATGTGGTCTATTTTTGAAAATGTTCCATGTGTATTTGAAAAGAATGTGTATTTTGCTTCTTTGGGATGAAAGGCTCTATATATATCAGTTAAGTTCATTTGATCTAGGAAATTGTTCAATGCCTCAATACCTTTGTTGGTATTTTGTTTGGAAGATCTATCTATTTTTGACAATGGGGTGTTGAAATCCCCTACTATAATTCTGTTGCTGTCAATATGTTTCTTGAAGTCCTCCAGGATTTTCTTTATGTATTTGGGTGCTCTTATGTTGGGTTCATATATATTTACAATATTGATGTCTTCCTGATGGATTCTTCCCTTGAATATTATGAAGTGATCTTCTGGGTCTCTTTTTATGGTTCTTTTTTGAAGTCTATTTTGTCTGATATGAGTATTGTTACCCTGACTTTTTGTTCCTGTTCATTTGGTTGGAAAATTTGTTTCCATCCCTTCACTTTCAGTTTGTGTAGGTCTTTTGTTCAGAGGTGGGTCTCTTGTAGGCAGCATATATGTGGTTCATGCTTTCTTATCCATCCAGCTATTCTATGTCTTTTGATTGGAGCATTTAATCCATTTATGTTTAAGGTTATTATTGATAGGTTGCATATCATTTATTCATTGCCATTTTTCGTACCTGTGTTCTTCTCTCTCTCACTCTTTTCCTTCCTTTCCTTAAAGCAGTCCCTTTGGCATTTCTTACAGAGTTGGTTTGGTGGAGGTGTATTCTTTTAGAATTCTTTTGTCTGGGAAGCTCTTTATTTGGCCTTCCATTGTAATTGAAAGCCTTACTGGATAAAGTAGTCTTGGTTGCAGGTCTCTGGTTTTCATTACTTGGAGTATTTCTTGCCATTCTCTTCAGGCTTGGAGGGTTTCCATTGAGAAGTTAGCTGCTAGCCTTATCGGGGCTCCCTTGTATGTTACTACCTGTTTCTCCCTTGCTGCCTTTAAGATTCTCTCTTTGTTTTGGAATTTTGCCATTTTAATTATGATGTGTCTTGAAGTGGGCCACTTTGGGTTCCTCTGGATTGGGACTGTGTGTCTTTCCTATATTTGTGTGACTTTTTCTCTCATCAAATTAGTGAAGTTTTCCATCATTACTTTTTCAAACAGGCTTTTTATCCCTTGCTCTTCTTCTCTTTGTGGTATCCCTATTATACAGATATTATTATGTTTCATGTTGTCTTGCAGCTCCCTTACCGCCTGTTCATTCTTTCTGAGTCTCTTTTCCTTTTCTTGTTCCTTTTGGGTGTTTTTTTCTACCTTGTCTTCTAGCTCACTGATTCAATCCTTTGCTTCATCCAGACTGCTTGTAATTCCTTCTAGTGTGTATTTTATTTCAGAAATTGTATTTTTCATTTTTTCCTTGTTTTTGTTTATAGTTTCTATTTCCTTTTTCATACTGTCGTAGTTCTTGTTCTGTTCCTTGTAGTTGTGTGTGAGGTCCTCAGA
The DNA here is from genome assembly GCA_004027735.1 of Carollia perspicillata. Lineage (NCBI taxonomy): Eukaryota > Metazoa > Chordata > Mammalia > Chiroptera > Phyllostomidae > Carollia > Carollia perspicillata. The sequence goes on from PVKM010014389.1 coordinate 15,132, forward strand.
TATTCTATATCTGATAGTTTGGTTACCTCCATTTCATTTAGCTCTTTTAGTGGGGAGTCCTCCATTCCTTTTGACTGCATGTTCTTTTTTTTTTTTTTTGTCTCCCCATTTTAGGTTTGTTTCTCCACTTCCTGATGTTTTGCTTTGCTAGCTGTCTGTGTAGGGTGAACTTCTATGATAGGAATTCAATGGGGTTCAGTGGTGTGGTCCCTTTGATCTCCTTGTCTGGACTGTCTGGGTTTGCCCTTTCTTCTGTTTGCGTGGACTCTCCTGTTGTACTTGGGTTCGTACCTTTTTATGGTTCCTTTGTGGGTGATTTCCCTCCTCCGGCAAGTATACTGATGTTTGCAGCTGCCACCTCTTCTTGTTTATGATCAGTGGCAGGGTGTAGGCCAAATGGATTAAGACAGTGGGAGAGTATTTTATGATATTTAAAGTACCAGCAAAAGGAGAAGAGATAGGAGATTCTTTCTAGAAGTATAGTGTTAACTGTGATATTTCACTCAACTAGCCACTTTTTATAAAAGGTGAAAGATTAGACTCTTGTTAGAGGGGAGAAAGATTGTGAGCTGAATGCAGAAAACAGAGTGCTTTTGCAAGGTTAGATGATGAGATATAGTGAGAATAAAGGATAGAAAGTAGGTGTAGTGTGAGAGAGAATAGTTAACCACAACAATAATAATGCTCAAGATTAAAGTGAAGTGGGCTAAGATCAAGGATGGTTGCTGTGTAGTATGTAGAATTGTATGGAACAACAGTTATTTACAGTAGTACCAGAAGAACAGTAATATGTCAAGAAATATATGATTTGGATAACTAGAACAGAAAGTACCTGATCAAGAGTAGTGGGTTATTGGTACATGAGTGAAGTAAAAGAAGGAAAATTAAAATACAAAATAGAGAGAATAAGGAAAACCAGTCAAACAATGCAATTAAACAGAAATAGAATGAGGAAAACTAAACATAGAGAAATAAAAAAATACTAATAAAATAAAAGTGGTAAAAATAATGAAAAATTAATAATAATGCAGATAAACAATAAAATGCCAGCTCTGTGGGATTGCAAAGTGGCATTTGTCTCAGTTTCTCAATTGTTGGGGTTAGCCCTTTGGATCTGTCTCTGGACCCTTTGTAACTCTACATCTTCTTCGTTGGGCGGGGGGGAAGAGGGGAGAGCAGGAGCAGGGGCAGGGAGGGATAAGCCTCCTGTTGACTTTAAACCTGTTCAGTGATTTCTGCTGGTCTTCCTAGATGCCACAGGAAGAGGGGGGCTGAGCTTCAATTTTCTCCCTTCCTATGGTTTGGAGAGGATGGGGACCAGGTCTGGGCTGCAATATTCACAGTTGCTCAGCTTCTGGCCCAGGTCCTCCATGAGCTGCCAGGCTCAAATCAGTCACTCAGTCTCTGGGCCCACAGTGCAAGTCAATCTCAGGCGTTCTGTTCCACTCAGCCACTCAATCTCAGGGCGCACTGTTCCACTGAGCTAGTGGGCCTTTGGGCGTGTACAGTTCAAATCACCCTCATGGCGAGCCAGCTGCTAACAAGAGTTCCTTACAAAGCAGCTGCTGAACAAGAGTACAGCTTTTCACACAGCCCAGTTTCCAACTAGTCAGGAGACTATCTGAGTCAGGGTCCAATATGGCCCAACTCCTCCCTCCTCCACATGTTGTCCAGCACCTTGATTTCTGTGGTCCCAGTGGATGTGTACTGCCCCTGTGTGTCTCCCACTTTGTCTCTATTTCCCCCATCAACTTCCAGCAACCAGGTCCCTCCTGGTGCCGGGCTGTCCTCCCTACTCTGGTAGGGCAGAGATTTGATGATCTAACTCTCCTCCCTATATCCTGCAGGGGTCCACCGTGGCCTAGGACCCCGGGCAGATCCCAGGGACCTTACCATCCCAGTGCAATCTCCTCACTGTCTGTTTTTCAATGTCCTCCACAATTTTTGGCCTCCAAACTTAATATAAGCTGGGACTCTGTTGGCTGTTCACTCTGTTCTTCAGAAGATTGGCTAGGTATTCTCGCTGGGCACAGGGAGAACAGGGCTCCACTCCCATCTACTTTGCCACCATCTTCTCCCATCATGAAATATATAATCTTTATTATATTTTTTCCTTTACACCCTTTATACCCCCTCCCCCCACCCTTTTGTCCATGTCCATGAGTCCTTTGTCCTTACTTATGTAATTGTTTTAAAGATTTTATTTATTTATTTTTAGAGATGGGGGAGGGAAGGAGAAAGAGAGGGGAATGTCAATGTGTGATTGCCTCTCTTGTGCCCCCTACTGGGGTCCTGGCCTGCAACCAGGCATCTGCCCTGACTAGGAATCGAACTGGCGATCCTTTGGTTCACAGCATGTTACTCACTCCACTGAGCCACACCAGTCAGGGCTCCTCACTTAATTTTTATTAGTCAATCAAAACTTTCTGCAGGTTAGATCGTTGGGGAGGAGTGGGGGGATGCTGGAGGAGGTTGCCTGAGGTAATGGTAAACAGTCTAGGACTGGATTGGCTGAGACGCTGAATGCCTCTGGACCACATGGAATTATGGAACAGAAGATTTAAAATAAAAGGAGGACAGAGACTGGTTCTCTAGAGCTCTTCTTCCTCTAGGGTGCTGGAGTGGTTGTGCTGCAGCTGTCTGCATTTCCCAAAGGACTGGATTTTGGATGGATTTTGGATGGGAGAAGAAACTCCAGGTGCAGCCTAGGATCAGGCTGGCCTGGCAGTGGGTGGCAGGGTTATTCTTTGGGTGTTCTAGAGGGGTCAGGCTCTGAGGCAGAAGCCTGCTATTCTTCCGAAATTGAGTAGCTTTTGTATCTTATATTTTAGTTTATAAATGAATCCTATAGAAATAACGTAATTAAAAACTAATGGGGGAAAGATAAGAGAACTCAAGAGTTAAAGATTTTAGCCTTAATTAATAGGCTTAACTGATTAAAGCTGTAAATAGTTAAAGACTTTAGCCTTCCTCAATAGGCTTAAATGACTAATGCATGTGGAAAGCTGTTATTCTGAAATTGTGTAGCTTTAATTAAAAACTTTTTTTTCTTTAAAGTTTTTTTTTTTTTTTAATTTCTAGAGAGGGGAAGGGAGGGAGAAAGAGAGGGAGAGAAACAATGGTGCAAGAGATGTTGATTGGTTGCCTCTTGCATGCCCCCAACCGGGGATCTGGCCCGTAACCCAGGCATGTGCCCTGGCTGGGAATCAAACCCGTGACTTTTCAGTTCACAGGCTGGCACTCACTCCACTGAGCCACACCAGCCAGGGATGAAATTGTGTAGCTTTTAAATAAAGAGTCCTTTTCTTTATTACCAAAGCTTTGCCTCCGGAATTTTGTCTAGAGGGTGGTGGTGGGCAGTAGGACCCCACTTGCTGTTTGGTAACGAGATGATGGTTATCTGCGATGTAAGATGCTCAGTGTCATACTGTCAGTTACCAGGGAAATACAAATTAAAACCACAATGAGATAATACTACCTGCCTAATGCATGGCCAAAATTAAAAAGACTGACCATACCAAATACTGGTGAGGATGTGGAACAATTATGACTCTCATACATTGTTGGTGAAAATACAAAATGGTACACTCACTGTAGTGGTCTGTGTCCAGTCTAGAGATAGAAACTACCTACTAGGTGAAACAGGGAAGTTTAATATAAAGAATTATTAACTGTGACAAAAGAATGACTATAATATATAAAGAAACTATATATCCTGCCTTAGGTTCGAGAAAAGGTACCAAAGGAAGAAGAAATTGGGAAAGGGTCTAAACCTTGTTGGCCACCAAATAATAGAGAATTTTGCTAGTTTAGCCAGGCTGGGGCTGGTCTGGAGCTGGTGGACAAATAATAGGCAAGACTCCAGAGTGCACTCCAGGGAGTGGACGATCAACCACCGGTGGAGTGGCCATGTGGAGGGAGTCAGGTTTGGCCGAATAGAGGCTTTCAGGGCCTGTGGGTCATGGGGGCTGGGAGACTTTGTGTATGATTATCTGGACCACAGGTGACTGGGTGCAGGCCACATAGGACTTGCTGAGGGAATCCCGCAGTTGACTGCGTGCAGGTTGGGAGGGAGTTTCTGAGGGACTTGAGGGAGGTGGCTCTGTTTAAGTTGAATGGGGGCTTGTTGAGGGAGTCTGAGTAAGTGGCTGTGGAAAGATTATTGCCAGGCTGAGGTTGAGGCAGGTTCTGTGGGAAGTCCTCACACCCACACCACTGACACCTCACCCCTGCCTACAAGGGATATTTCAGGAAGCCTCTTCCTCCTGCAGTGTCACTCCAGGGCCCTCTGTTGAGAAAGCTTAATACTGTGCCATCTTTAAAGGAGAAAGGCTTACAGGGTGTCAAACTCATTTTCACCAGGGGCGCTCATCAGCCTCACAGTTGCCTTCAAAGGGCCAAACGTAATTTTAGGACTGTATAGATGTAACTGCCCTTAACAGTTAAGTGGGAGCTTGGTGCTGCTGCCGGGTAGAAACAAGGTGGAGGGCCAGGCCTTGTGTTTGCCACCTGTGGCTTAAGGGAATTCCACTGTGTATCACAGGGTGTATATTGAACCATGCATTTGGAGCTGAGAGGCAATAGGTAACTGACACAGTCTACATCGTTGGCTATTCAGCTTCTATGTGGACCCATGAACACACATTTGAAATCCCTTACGATAACAAAACAATTCTATATTTTACCTATTCTTACAACAAAAGTTTTACTTGCCCTGATTGGTATGGCTCAGTTGGTTGAGCATTGTCCTGCAAAGTGAGATGTCAAAGGTTTGATTTCTGGTCAGGGCACATGCCTGGGTTGTGGGTTTGGTCCCTGGTTGGGGCATGTATGAGAGGCAACTGATTGATGTTTCTCTCACATGTCATGTTTCTTTCCCTCTTTTTCTCTTTCTCTTCCCCTTTCTCTAAAAATAAATAAATAAAATCTTTAAAAAAAAACAATCAAGTTTTCCTTTTCCCAAGATTGAGAAAACCCACAGTCCCAAAAGTTTGTATATATCACAAGCTAGATTAATTATTCCTCAGATTCAGTTGCAGTCTCACTGAATATTCTGTTACCTAAAGACTAAATTGTAAAGTTAATCTGAATAGCTCATGTGTAAAAGTAAAAAAAAAAAATGCGAAGGAAAAAGAGGAGAGTAGTTAATATACATAAATAAACTCTTGCACATAAGAAGTATAGAGGAAATACTCAAAATCTTCCTTTCTGTAATTGGTCAGGACGTCACTGGAGCCTGGAGCAGTCTCGTTCAGGTGCCAAAGTCTGCCTCCGGCTGGCCTGTAGTATGTTGGTTGACATTGTACAGGAAAGATTACACAACACAAGTCCAGCTGATTTTAAGAATGTATTTATTAAACCTGGGAACAGTGAGAGTTTAGGAAAAAGAAAATAAAACGTTCACATCTGGGACAAGGCGTGGTATGCTCCAGAGAGAACCCTACTCGGTATCCTTTACTTGAGGGCTTTTTCTATCTTTTGTGGGTGGGAATCTCAGGAGGATTTTAGTAGAATATTCATCAGTTTTCCAGCTACATTCTTTAATACTATATTGGCGTACCAAAATGGACGCATAGGTGGGTCAGAGTTATTTTTCTGGTCAGCTTTGCCTCTACTTTGGGTTTGTTTGACTCTAATTGTTTTTTATTCTTGTTATTTATTCCCCCGACTTTATGTGTCCTTGGGTTTGGCTGGCACTAATGGCACTCACTGGGTCTCTGTTATCTATCTCGCTGACCAGGGTAATTTAAGCTGCTTACTCGCTAGCTGGGGAGGTCAGGTGTAAACTATTTGCTATCAAATGTCCTTGTTTAGTAAAGATAAAATCTTGTGATTTACTTGATTGGCCCTATTTGTCTAACCATTTGCTTTAGTTTTCCATTTCCCACTTGTCAAAAGTTTTCTTAACATCTAACTGTCCTGCTTCAAGGAGGTCAGTGCTAATGTCACTGGCTTCCTTTTTTAATTATCTCTTCATAATTCCCTTGCCCTCAGTCACAACTCAACTGAGTTGTGGCTGGGTTGACCCAATCCTTCATTCCCAAAGGGTTCCTGTCTTCAGGCATCTCAAGTATCAGAGTCTATTGATTTGTTCATGCAAAGATATTACATCTGGGATAGCAACTTCAATTGTTGTAAACATCTGACTAAGTTTATGATAGCCTTCAGTCATTCTCCAAGATTTCCTTTTTTTTTTTTTTTTTGGCTGGGTACAGTGAATTTTATTGGTGGTGCATGACAAGGTAGGGCTCCCTAAGCCCCTCCCCTTTTCAGGGGGTCTGGGATGGAAACTGGAGGTCAGGAGATTCTCAGTATGTTGGGGGATCAATTTTGGGCAAGGACTCCCCAGCAGCCGAGGGTCTCTCTTCCTGTCACTGGGGCTGGTGGTCCAGGGGGCTCTTACTCTTTGGAGGCCATGTAGACCATAAGGTCCACCACCAGGTTGTTATAGCCAAATTCATTGTCATCCCAGGAAATGAGCTTGACAAAGTGGTCATTGGGGGCAATGCCAGCCCCAGCATTGAAGGTGGAGGAGTGGATGTCACTGTTAAAGTCACAGAAGACAGCCTGTTCCTCAGTTTAGCCTAAGATGCCCTGGAGGAGGCCCTCTGATGCCTGCTTCAGCTTCACTACTTTCTTTTCTTTTCTTTTTTTTTTTAAAGATTTTATTTATCTTTCAAGGGGAAGGGAAGGAGAGAGGGAGAGAAATTTCAATGTATGGTTGCCTCTCGTGCGTCCCCTGCTGGGAACTGGCCTGCAATCCAAGCATGTGCCCTGACTGGGAATCGAACCACGATCTTTTGCTTCGCAGGCCCGCGCTCAATCCACTGAGCTACACCAGCCAGGGCAGCTTCACTACTTTCTTGATGTCGTTGTATTTGGCAGCTTTCTCCAGGCGGCAGGTCAAATCAACAACTGACACATTGGAGGTGGGGACATGGAAGGCCTGCCAGTGAACTTCCCATTCAGCTCAGGAATGACCTTGCCCACAGCCTTGGCAGCACCAGTAGAAGCAGGGATGATGTTCTGGGCAGCCCTTCAGCCATCATGCCACAGCTTGCCAGAGGGACCATCCATGGTCTTCTGAATGGCAGTGATGGCATGGACTATGGTCATGAGTCCCTCCACAATGCGAAAGTTGTCATGGATGACCTTGGCCAGGGGGACCAAGTAGCTGGTGGTGCAGGAGGCATTTCTGACAATCTTCATGGAGTTGTCATACTTGTCATGGTTCTCACCCATCATAAACATGGGGGCATCCACAGAAGGGGCAGAGATGATGACCCTCATGGCTCCACCCTTCAAGTGAGTCCCAGCCTTCTCCATGGTAGTGAGGATACCAGTGGACTCTACAACATATTCAACACCAGCATCATCCTATTTGATGTTTGGGATCTCACTCCTGGAAGATGGAGATGAACTTTCCATTGATGACAAGCTTCCTGTTCTCAGCCTTGACTGTGCCTTTGAACTTGCCATGAGTAGAATCATACTGGAACATGTAGACATGTAGTTGAGGTCAATGAAAGGATCGTTGATGGTGGCAACATCAATTTTTCCATAGTAAAAAGCAGCCCTGGTGACCAGGTGCCCAATATGGCCGAATCTGTTCACCCCAATCTTCACCATGGTGTCTCAGGGTTGAGGCTGGTACTGTGCAGGAAGATGCGGCTCTCTGTTGAAGAGGAGGAGCAGAGAGACCAAGATATTTTTTATACATTTTAAAGTAAATACCAGATATCAGCATACTTTACTCAACAGTTTATTAAGTAGACTATATATCATTAATTTGACTTCCTGGATATTTGAAAGTATGAAAATGAGTGTTATGCTATATGGCTGGGAGGAGAATAAATTAGAACCAAGCTTTCTAACAGCTTATTGACTAATTTGTCAAATAGCTATATAAAAATAATAAACACTGCATCCACATTCTTGTAGAGCTACAGTTATCTGTAGCTACAGAAGAGCTGCTCTTTTAAATAGCGTGTGGCAGATATCAAAGCTGGCCCCTGAACTTCTTTGCAATTTTATTTGCAACTCATTCTAATTTTGTCACTCCTTATATCTGAGTGTGGTCATACAACTTGCTTTTTAAAAAAAACTATTTTGTTATTTTTAGGTATTTCCAGTCAAGATGCAGGCATAGGTAAACACGCCTCGCCTCCATGCACAATTATAACAAAAAACCCAACTACACTACAAAACAAAATTCACCCAGAACTATCAGAAAATCAAGTTGCGTGGAAGTCTGACAACTGAGGATTTAAAGAAGTCACGTTCACCTAGACAGGTAGGAGAGGCAGAGAGGAGAAGCATGGAGAGGTATGCAGACACAGTGTGGTGTGGATGTGGAAAAAGATGGTCCCACATCCATGCGTGGTGGATAAATGAGAGGGATACCTCAGGAGTGAAGGCTCCCAGACCACCCATCCCAGGGTCCCAGCATCAGGAAGATAAGTTCCCATAACTTCTTGCTGTAAAAACCAGGGGGAGTTGGGCTGGTGGAAGAAACTATAGGGTTCTCAAGAGGCTTCTCTTGAAGGGCCCACAATGGACTTAGGACTCATGCAGACTCACCACTTCAAGGATTCAGCACCAGGGCGACAGCTGGAAGGGCACCAGTGGCATATGGGGAGAAAGTGAAGTGTGAGTGCCAGGAAACAGCTTCTTCCTGGGCAAACCCCCAGAGGCCAGGCAGTGGTATTCACTCCTCTGTGAGTCCTGCCTCACACAGAGCAACTGAGAAGTGACATGGGTTGCCCTGCCCTGGAGATTAGCTAAGGCTCTGCCCCATACAACTTAACAGAAGCGCTTTTCTACAATAGGCCACACTACTAAGACAGGGAGTCAAAGCAGCTCTACCTGATATACAGAAACCAACACAGGGAGGCTGCCAAATTGAGGAGACAAAGATATATGGCCCAAAGGGAAAAAAACAACAAAACTCCAGGAAAAGAACTAAATGAAATGGAGATAAGCAATCTATCAGATGCACAGTTCAAATCACTGGTCATCATGATTCTCCAGGAACTCACTGGGTACCTCAATGGCATAAAAAAGACCCAGGAAGAAATGAAGATAGCATTAATTGAAACAAAGAAAAATCTACAGGGAACCAGGAGTGGAGGGGATGATGTCAACAACTCAATCAATGATTTGGAACACAGGGAAGGGGAAAGCATTCAATCAGAACAGCAGGAAGAAACAAGAATTAAGAAAAAAAACTGAGGGTGCCCTTGGGGTTGTGGCTCAGTGGATTGAGTGCTGGCCTGCAAAGGGTCAGCAGGTTCAATTCCCAGATCAGGGCACATGCCTGAGTTGCAGGTCAGGTCCCCAGTAGAGGGTGTGTGAGAGGCAACCACACATTGATGTTTCTCTTTCTCTCTTTCTCCCTCCATTCCCCTCTGTCTAAAAATAAATAAAATCTTAAAAAAAAAAAAACAAAACCCCGAGGATAGGCTTAGGAATCTCTAGGACATCTTTAAATTTACCAATATCCAAATCATAGGGGTGTCAGAAGGAGAAGAGGAAGAGCAAGAAGTTGAAAACTTACTTGAAAAAATAATGAAAGAACACTTCCCCAATTTGCTGAAGGAAAGGCATACCAGTCCAGGAAGCACAGAGAGTCCCAAACAATATGGACCCAAAGAGGATCACATCGATATATCATAATTAAAATGCCAAAGGTTAAAGAGCAAGAGAGAATCTTAAAAGCAACAAGAGAAAAGCAGATACCTACAAAGGAGTTCCCATAAGAGTGTCAGTGATTTCTCAAAAGAAACTTTGCAATCTAGAAGGGACTAGCAAGATTAAAAGTGGGGAAAAGAAAAGACCTACAACCAAGATTAATCTATCTAGCAAGGCTATCATTTAGAATGGAAAGGCAGATAAAGTGCTTCTCAGACAAGGTAAAACTAAAGGAGTTCATCATTATCAAGTCCTTATTACTTGAGATGATAAAGGGAATTATATAGAAAGAGGAAGATTAAAACTATGAACCTTAAAATGGCAATAAAATCAAAACTATTAATAATTGAATCCAAATAACAAACTAAGCGAACAAGCAGAACAGGAACAGAATCATAGATATGGAGATCATTTGGAGGCCTATCAGTTGAGAAAGAGAATGGGAAAATGGGGTTGAAAGGTGGAAGGACTAAGAAGCACAAATCAGTAGGTACAAAATAAATAGGGGATTGCTGAAGGGAATGGGAGAACTGGGTGGAGGGGGGCACAAGGGTTAAAATAGGGGCAACTGTAATAGCATAATCACTAAAATATATTTTAAAAAACATCTTATATTGAATACCAGAGGCTGCCCCTGAGTATACTGTTCTGTAAAATGTCATTTATGGCCCTTAAATTTTGTATTGTGTGGGGAGTAGCAGGGCCCAATGAGTCCATATACCTGAAACTTCAGAATTATTGTGTGTATTCCTTTTAGGGTCTCCTTTCACAAGGAATACTTCCTCTTATTGGGAGTTCCTACCCCTGGTTTGAGGTAAACTTTAATGGGGCAGCCTGGCTTAGCCCTCCCTGGTCTTCCAGAAGCCCACACAGTGTGTTTACCTCATTCTTAATTTCTCTGGCCAGGCTGAAAGAAATTACTTATTTCCTTCCTGCACTTTCATAAGGAACTGCTGGGCATGCTTTGGAGGGACCTGTGGGTAGAGCTGTTCTTGAGAGAAAGTGATTTGAGCACAGAGTTTTGACAACAAATCCCTTCCCAGAAATGAAAAACCATATCTCCCACAGTTTATTCTAATGGCTTTAAGAAAAATTGGCCTTTAGGGCTTCCAGAAATTCCAGTCACAGCTCAGAGTTCAGGTCTATTGACCATGCAATATGTTGCTCCAGTATCAATCAAATTAGTCTACTACAAGTTGTCCCCCACAGTTAGTTTTACCCGAGTTCTCAGACTCTGACCTTTTCCCTCTCTTGGGGCATTTATATTTTCAGTGATTTTTTCCCTTGTCCCAGTAGGACTTTGTCCTCCAGCAAATTTGGTTCCCTGGTGGGTTTGGGGTGAAGAGAGCAGTTCAGGTTCACCTCCTTTAGTTCCCTGAGCTGAATAAAGAGGAGGATACCCCAGGGATGGAGGGGCTGTGGGAGCCCTGACCATGCTGCAGCAGCCATCCTGATCCCTCTCTTCTGAAGGATCTGCACTCAGGCAAATTCCCTTTTCTCTGGAACATTTTCCCATTTTCCTGATTTTTGACAAAACAACTCTAATTGCAGTATAGTACAGTAGTTTAAAGACCTGTTCAGTGGCCATCATTCTCCTGAAATCCAGATTATACGTGTGCCAAAAGTATTACAGTAAAAAACTATTTTCTTAGGTTCATAAGCATAGGTTGACCAATCAGCCAGAATTCATCCCAAAGGGCTTTTTACTGGAATAGAGGCTTCCCTCTCATTCTACCAGAGAGAGAGAGAGCTCTGAAATGTCACACAAATCAGAAGGCACCTTAATTCCTGGCGACTTTTCTAAGTCATAACCTGGAGCTTCAGTTCTACCAAAGCTCTGTTATAACACACAAACCCAAAGGCACTTAAAAAAATCAGACAGAACTTTGTAATATAATTGTACCAGACAGAGGTCTATAATATCCAAGTTGTCACACAAGCCAGAAGGCACCTTAACTAACCTGGGACTGCAATTCCAAAGCAGAAAGCACAGTGATTCAATTGCAAGTGAAGGCAACAGGGAGTGCTGAAAATCAGAGAAGGAGAGTCCCCAAGTGAAATCACTTGACAGCTGCTAGAGCATCTCCAAATCTGCACTCTGGGGCCCCCCATCTGGGGAGCCAATGGGACTCCCTGCCAAGTACCCAGACTTACCAAAGTCCTGAATATGTCCCACCAGAGTTGCCAGAATATGAAACCAGAAAAATTGGTGTTCATGTAACAGGGTGAAACCTGGGCCCCCCATGAGTAGGGATTTGTAATGGGGTCCAGAACTCAGGGTGTCCAGGAAATGTTAAAAATATAGGATGTCCTCATCCCCACAAGTCTGAACTGAGGGATAGGACACATGGATCAGGGCCATTGAGAGTCATTCTGCATAGCAACAGTTTTGCAAATAACCTCAGGAATGGTCATTTAACATATCTATAACTTTTGACTGGTTTCATGGACATATTAAATAGCTGTGGCCATGCTTTGAGTCAGGGAGATGGGCGTGACTTCCACATAGGATGTAACTGGGAGGCAACTCCTGGTTACATCGCCTGCGTGAGAACTTGGAGATGATTCACTTCACCTGCAGGGCCACGCCTGCCCGGACTTATTATGGCAGCCAGGAAACCTGGAAAAATACAGGAATGCTGGCAAGTGTAGCAGATCGTGGGTGGGCTCAGAAATGGGGATGCAGAGGAAGATTGGCCCTGGAATTTAAACCCAGGTGCGGCAGCCATGCAAGGGGGGACTGTGAGGCTTTAGAGTAAGGGGAGACTCCTGCAGCTTTCATGAGAAGAGGAGGAACCACACGGCTTTAGGGGCTCCCTTTTGCTACACAGGTTAGGAAGCCAGAAAGCAAGATGTAGCAGCGATGCAGAGCTCTCTACTAGCAGTTTGGAAGAATGCAGGAAAGATGCTGCAGGAAGGAAAGGGGTGAAAGGACTGTTGCTGGTGGGCCAGGAGAAGGTGCCATGGGGGTTTGGATTGAGAACTGGAGATACTGGCAACACAGCTGATAGTGCTGGGAACCAAGGGAGGCCTTCCAGCTGAGCATGGATTACTGGGAAGAACTGGGGACTACCTGAGCCATGGACTTTTATTACTTTTCCTTAGATATGGTACCCCAGACTGGGCAAGGGGGAAGAAAGGACGGTGTGTGTTTGTGGGTGTTTTAAAGGACTTTGGGACTTTAATGAAGACATTAAGTCATTACATTTTAAAAAATATATTTTATTGATTATGCCATTACAGTTGTCCCATTTCCCCCCTTCATTACCCTCCGCCCTGCACATCCCCTCCCACCCACACTCCCCCCTCTTTAGTTCATGTCCATGTATCATAAGTTCTTTAGCTTCTACATTTCCCACACTACTCTTGCCCTCTCCCTGTCTATTTTCTCCCTACTGTCTATGCTACTTATTCTCTGTACCTTCTCCCCACCCTCTCCTCCCACTCCCCTATTGCTAACCTTCCACGTGATCTCCATTTCTGTGGCTCTGCTCTTGTTTTAGGTAACTGCTTAGTCTGCTTTTGTTTTAGGTGTGGATGTTAATAACTGTGAGTTTGCTGTCCTTTTGTTCATATTTTTATCTTCTTTTTCTTAGATAAGTCCCTTTAATATTTTGTATAGGAAGGGCTTGGTGATGATGAACTCCTTGAACTTGATCTTATCTGAGATGCACTTTATCTGCCCTTCCATTCTGAATGAAAGTTTTGCTGGATAGAGCAGTCTTGGATGTAGGTCCTTGCCTTTCATGACTTGGAATACTTCTTTCTAGCCCCTTCTTGCCTGTAAGGTCTCTTTTGAGAAATCAGCTGACGGTCTGATGGGAACTCCTTTGCAGGTAACTGTCCCCTTATCTCTTGCTGCTTCTAGAATTCTCTCCTTCATTTTAATCTTGGCTAATGTAACTATGATGTGCCTTGGTGTGTTCTTCCTTGGATCCAACTTCTTTGGGACTCTCTGAGCTTCCTGGACTTCCTGGAAGTCTATTTCCTTTGCCAGATTGGGGAAGTTCTCCATTATTATTCATTCAGATAAGTTTTCTACTTGTTGCTCTTCCTCTTCCCCTTCTGGTACTCCTGTAATTTGGATGTTGGAATGTTTAAAGATGTCCTGGAGGTTCCTAAGCCTCTCCTCATTTTTTTGAATTCTTGTTTCTTCATTCTTTTCTGCTTGGTTGTTTGTTTCTTCCTTCTGGTCCACTCCATTGATTTGAGTCCCAGTTTTCTTCCCATCACTACTGGTTCCCTGTGCATTTTCCATCATTTCACTTATGAACACCTTCATT
>PVKM010014390.1:0-21734 GCA_004027735.1 Carollia perspicillata
TTCCCAGCCTCTCTTGCAAATGGATGTGGCCACGTGACCAAGTGCTGACCAAAGGGTGGTGGTGATTCGCTTCTGGGTCTTCCCAGCATCCTTTATATCCTTTAGTCCTCCCCTGTGGGAGCATGTGGATGGATGGTGGGTGGCGAGTGGCTCTGGGCTGCGAGGATGAGGACAGCCCCTAGGGATGGAGAACAGAGAGAAATGTACTTTTGTTTATCGGGGTCTCCGTTAGACACAGCTCGACCCGTCTGTTCTCCAAAGCAGATTCGTGAGCAAGAGCGTGGTGATAAGAGCTGTATGTGCATCATTTCATTTGCTTCTGACAGCTACCCCTTGAGGGAGGCGGCGGGTACTGTCATTATCTCCATTTCCAAGGTGAGAAAACCCAGGCAGAGAGGGGCAGAGTCATTGGCTTGCAGTCATGGAGCCAATAAAAAAAACCGAACCTTTACTGGAAACACAGATCCCAAATCCCCCCCAAAGCGAGGCTTCTGGAAGCCCTCGAGGAGTGCTCCTAGGCCACAGAAGCAATCGGTGTTTGCTCCGGGGCTGGTGGGCTGCAGCCATAGCACTCTGCACAGGGCAGGGCCCCGAGAGACACCGCCTCTCTTCTTTCAGGGTCCATCTCAGATGATTTGGTTATTATTAAGATGTGAGACTGGTGACGGTGACATTGCCTAGGAGCCTGACTCTCTTGGAGACTCCTGGGAAGTCACATGGTTTCGTGATTCCTTTCAGCGAAAGATCAATGTCTTTTATAAGGAGAGTTGTCTGTTCAGAGAGTTTCTCATTTTAGAGAAACTCACCATGCCTCTGAATGAACAACAGCATTTGAGCTGGAATAAAATAAAAAAAATGTGCTTCCAGAGAGGACTTGAACCAATAACCTCCACAGGAACGGTTGTGTGTCCATCTTGAATATCCCTTGCCCCACATTGGTGTGTTTACAGGCACAGTAAATGGGGATTTGCTCACACAGCTTGATGCCCAGAGGGAGGAGGTCAAAGGGGGTCCAGGTGGGGGCGCAGAGCGTAGGTGCCTCTCTGCAGCATCCGGGCAGAAAGCGGAGGGAGGGGCCGAATCTGCCCCACCCGTCTCCCGAGGCCGTGCCCAGCCCTGTCCTTCCGATACGCATTGCCCCTATTGTGTGGCTTCCCTGGCACCCGGGCGGCCTTGCCGGGCCACCATGTTCTGGAAAGGCGTTCTCACATTTTTCTTCCAGGACAGCCTCAAACATAAACAGTGCTGGATGGTGGGCATCCGGGCTCCGGGGTCCCCTCAGTTCTATCCGGTGTTTGTCATTTCCCCAGAGACGGCTGGGGCGAGGGTGGGGCTTGAGACTGGCACGAGTGTGTCCGAGGAGAGGTCAGGGCAAATGGAAAGTCTGCTGTTTATCCAGCTTGGCCACGTGACAGGTCCACATTCATTCCATAACTGGAGCACGTGAAACCAGTTCTATTTTGCTTCACAGGAAGTTTATGACTTAAAGGCGGACTGTTTGGTAGAAGGCTTTCTATTCACTTTACTGGTTTTGACTGTCTTTGAGGATTTCGGGGGACAGGAACCATTGACCAGCTCCCCCCAGGAAATAGTTGGGTCTGAGTCATGGGGCCTCCTTGTCCAAAATTGCTCTATTAGCATCGTAGCCCAAAAAATCAAGTGTAGTCCCCATAAAGACTTGCAAAGGTTTAATACCACAATAAGCTAAACATGTGGTTGTGTGATCTCGGACAAGCTCCTGGGAACTGGGCTCGCTGAGTCCCAAGCTTTGAGAGCTGGCTGTCATGAAGTGCTAGTGTGTGTATGTGAGCGTGTGTAGGCATAGGTGTGTGTAGAGGTGTGTGAAGCCCCAATCTGGGGTGCTGACTTTTTACCCCAAAGAGAAACAGTCTTGAAGATTAGCAGGCAGGATCTGCAAAGCTGCCCCCTGAGGGTTAGCCCGAGGGGGTGGGGTGGGTGGCTTCCCAAGACCATCCATCACTTGGCGGGCTGACGGGGTGTTAGCATGGCCTCAACAAGAGATAGCTGAGGAAAAATGGCCTGGACAGGCGATGCGTTTATCTGGCCTGGTGCCTGCGAGCCCTGTCGAAGTGGGGGCCCATCCATTAGTCAAACCGGCTGCGCTGCCCTCAGCTCAGGCCTCCAGATGCCCCCGCTCCTCTCTCTGCCCCCTGGTCCTGTTGCTGCCTGGTCACCTCCAGCTCTTGGCAAGTTTTTCTTGTCTGCAAGAGTAGCGGTTCTCATCTGTGGCGAGGCAGGGCAAGGGTGCGGAAGCTCTTCCTGCAGGCGCTAGTTCTTCCAGGGACTTGGATGAGGGAGGTAATTTGGTAAAACAAAGCAATACTGTTTTTGAGGCTAATTGTTTTTGATGGATTGGCCCCTCCACTGGGCAGTGGGCAAGATTACATCTGACCACCACTATTGAAAGACTTCGGTTGTGTCCAGACCATTGTTTGGCATCTTACGTAGCACTGAGATGGGCAATGGTGAGCACACTCTGGCTTCCTGGTAGAATTCCGAAGAACAAATTGTTAGGTGTTGAGTTGCTGGACTACAAACGCCGCAGACCGTAAGACGGGTGAAACTCCCAGGTGACAGTGTCCTGGGCAGAGGGAAGGTGGAGTGACCAAGGAATGAAGGATTTATAATGTGCCAAAGGACAAGGGGACCCCGCCCCCCTTTGCTCACTCATCAAACAAGCATCTTTGGGCACCTCCTGGTGGCTGCCGGTGGCCGGTTGGAAGTGGGGCGAAGGGAGGGCAGGGCCGATGGCCCCTGCACGGAGGGTGCCCTGTGGGGCCTCCCAGCCTCTCGGTGGGTGAGCTCCATTCTCAAGGGGTCTCAGGTTATCTGTAGCTAAGGGAGCTGGCCTCTGGCCGATGACACATCTCCTCTCACAGAGGCTACAACTGACACGTCCTGGCCCAGATGGTCTGTGTTGGACTTTATCTCCCAGGTCGGGGGTAGGCAGCCAGGGGGCCAGACTTCCCCGGCTGCCCTGTGGGTGACCTCCACCTGCCTCAAGGAGGTGACCCTCCGCAGCCGGGTAGATGAGGATAATAATAAAAAGTTTTAAAATATAATAACAAACAGTGGTGGCAAGACACATCATGCGCCAGACCTTTTACAAGTTCCCTTCTTCACTCTAACCCTGTG
Source organism: Carollia perspicillata (assembly GCA_004027735.1). Lineage (NCBI taxonomy): Eukaryota > Metazoa > Chordata > Mammalia > Chiroptera > Phyllostomidae > Carollia > Carollia perspicillata. The sequence goes on from PVKM010014390.1 coordinate 3,157, forward strand.
GGGTGTTGTCACCAATCCCATGGGTGAGGGAGCCAGGATTTTAGGCAGGCGGGGCTGCCCGAGCTCCCAGGCCGGCGTCCTGTGGGCCAACCTGCTGTAGGCTCTCCTGCCTGACTCATTTAATTCATCTTCACTGTAACCTGGGAGAGGGGTGCCTATTGTGATGTCCATTTCGCAGGTGAGGAAACTGAGGCTCAGAGCAGCTGTGATGTGTCAAGGCTCCCAGCTACTGAGTGGCGGAGATGGGACTTGAACCCTGGCTCATCCTCCTTGATCAGGACAGGGGTCCCCAGAGAAATGGAGCAGGGCCAAATAGATAAGGAGCCAGAAGGGGGAGGCTGCCCAGAGCAGGGTCCTCGGTTCAGGGACAGAGTGGGCGCCCAGCAGAGCGGGCAGACATGGTCTTTTGCAGTAACTTCCTGCTGGATGGTGCGTGGCTGTGTCTAAATAGCAATGCTGGAAACCTCGGGATGTTGGTGTGCTTTCTTACCCTTTTCTCATTGGAATGGGATGTGGTGGGAGGACAGACGTGCGTTGTCACTGTCAAGATCAGGGTCTGACTGGGCAGTGGTGACTGGAGCGGGGGCTTTGGAGGCTGATGGGTCACCTTCTATGTCCTGGCCTGGGGTCTGGCTACACAGTTATGTTAGCTTTAGGAAAATTCATTGATCCATATACTCATGAATAAGAAAATTTTCTGTGTGTATTTTATACTTCAGTAAAGTATTATTAAAAAGCAAAGTTAAATGAATATGTAGCATCTGAAAAATAACGTTGCTACTCAGCATTAAAAAAATACCACTCACAAGTTGAATTGGTAGAAAAGAGACCATGTCTAAAGAAATCTTACAAATATTGAATTTGTAAATATATATACTTATACATTTTCTTTTAAACATATTGGTTAAGTATTTGCATATCTACTTAAGTACATGCATTTGGCTGTTGTTGAAAATGCCACAAACAGACAAGAACACCGAGATGCTACACGACAAGGGCAGAGACGTGGGACCGGGGCGCCCTGAACTCCACGGTGTCGCCAGCCCTCATGCACAGGTTCTCAGCAGTCGACATTCGTCAGCACCGCGGGGGCTCCACAGCAGGTCGCCACCCGCCCAGAGTCTCAGATCCAGTGGATCTGCGTGGGGGCCGAGGGTCTGCACGGGGCCCGAGGGTCTGCACTCCGAGCCAGCGCCCGACTGGCACTGCTGCCGCTGCTCTTGGCCCCACGGACGACACTTGGGGGAGCCAGTCTCTGAACTCCTGAATCCAGACCGGCAGGATGGGATGAAAACAAGCAGCCCCTTTCCCTGTTTTCTGAGGACCAGAACGAGCCGCACACAGCCTTCTTTGTCAGCTTCCCGCGGGCCACGAGGCAGAGACCGAGCCGTGTGCTGCTCCGTGTGTTCACAGCGCTCTGACCTCCACGCCCGCATTCCCCCGCCTTCCTTCCTTCTTCTCAGGCTTCCCCAGTTCCGAGGGCCCAGGGGACAGGGCAGGCTGTGGGCTCCAAAGACATAACCGAATTCAGGTGTTCTCTGGGATGAGCTCGGGGGTCTCCACTGTGCTCCCCAAATCCCCCTGTACCTTCTCCAGCAGCCCCTCATCGGCCATATTTCTACCAACAGCCGGCTTCTCCTGGTGTGCTCCTCAAAGTTCTCCCAGCCCCTACCAAAGCCACTTCTGCATTTCAGGTATTCTTTACAGCACTTCCCATATCCAGGTATCCAAGACATGACTGGTTCTTAAAGGCCCGGCTTGGGGTGAGCTCCCTCCATGCCCTGGGGTCCCCAGGATGGTCAGCGCGCACCGGCTAAGGCCTTCCCTGTGTTTACACCGGTCTCAGTAATCGGCCTGGTGTATTGGATAGGACACCAGGACTCCCAGAGACAGGCACACTTCCCACCCCAAGATGGCACCCCCACCACATCCACAGATACTTCAGGACTCTGAGTCATGCCTGGGGGGTGTGCTCTTTTCTCTCCAGATTTGAGTTTCCCAGAAAGGGCAGGGGAGTGTCATGTTCAGGGTCATCTCAGGATGGAAGAGTCTCAGAGGACAAGTGGGGTGACCCCTGGTTACAGGTGAGGAACCAGAGGCCAGATGGGGGGAGTCGGGCAGGTCTAGGGTGAAGACCTCGTGCCTACGGCACCAGGAACACAAGACTCACCTGCAGGGATAGAGGCCTGAGGGGTTGGCTAGGGTTCATGCATCTAGTCTTGACCCTCCTGACTTCTTAGTGAGGAGACACTGGGGTAATTCGACACTGAGGCCAGGAAGAATGGGAGATGCTACTGATTGAACCATTAATACCTGTGCTAGAAGCTTCTCAAGTCCCTATCAGAGCCCTCCAGTCCTGCCCGCAATCTACAGATGGGAAACAGAGGCTAAGAGAGGACATGCAACTTGCCAGAGGTTGTTCAGGTAGGCAGTGGTGGAGCTGGGACTTGAACCCTGGCCTGCCTGACTCCGGAGCTCTCCAGGGGAGGGTTCTGCTCCCACCTGGGAAGCAAAATCTGCACTCACAGGTCACCTCCCAGGTGAGCTTTGGGGCACCTGTTATGTGGCATCCATCAGGGCTTTATGACCCCTGGGCCCATTTTTACAACTTGTATCTGAAAACACCGAATGCGGCAAGCCACCGGGCTGTTTCTGCCCAGCCAAAGCAGGAGGCTTAGGGGCTTTGCAGCCACACGACAAACTTCTTTTGGGGAGGGTTTGGCCACCGCCTGCCAGGACGGAGTCTTTCAGTCCTTGCACGGCCGCCGCTATTCCCCCCAGCTTTCCAGAGCAAAGGCATTTCAGAGTGCAGCAGTGTCTGTTCACAGGGCCTGGCGACGTGGGGTTTTTGTTTTCAAAAGGCAGTGAGGGCTGTCAGCTGTGCCCTGCTAACTTGACCCCAGAGTGGGCGGTGTTATCGGCCCATCTCTGCAGCCGGAGAGAGGCCAGTTGAATTATGTTGGGGAGGTTATCAGGGACAGACGGTAGTTCTCCGCCGGGGCAGCCAGGGCCTGGGGTTAATGGGCAAAGGTCAGTGCCTACCAGGGCTCCATGTGGCATGGATTAAGTCACCACTGGGCTTGGTGGCGGGTGGCCCTGGGAGGACTCAGCCATTCCTGGGCCAGCTCCTGACGAAGTCACCTCGTGATCACAGGGCTCAGATCCTAGGTGGGGGTTGGGGAGCGTTGACTCAGTTTTTCTCTGGGAGGACAGAGCTGGTGGGCACTCAGCTTGTAACCACAATATCCATAACTTGACCAGACTGCTGATGTCCACGTTGCAGACTTCACGATTTAATGCAGATGGTAACTATAATAATAGCTACTGTTTATTATCTAGCATGCAGGTACTTTGTGTGTTAAGTGCCTCTGAAAGGCCCACTTTCCAGATGAGAAGACTGTGGCTGAGGAGGTGGAATCACTGGCCCTAGCAGCTTGGCTCTGGTTGGGTTCAGGGGTCTGTGCATGGGAGCCTGGAGGGCTTTAGTGGGAATAGTGATGGCAGCCCAGTCACCTCTCGGTTCTGGTTATTATCTAGCTAATGAGGCATTGGTGTGACCCCAAAGGCCTGTGCTTCCCTGAGCTCTGCAGTCCAAAGGGACAGCTTGGAATCCTAACTCAGAAGCCTGAAGCCTCAGAATTCTCCTCGGACCAGGGGACCCAGGCTTGCAGGCTGGGAACCTACCCCGAGACTTCGGACACCCTCTGACTGTTGGCAGCTGAGCATAACCAGGTCTCGTGCTGTGGGAGGCTGAGGCCATTGTGCTGGGAGCTGAAGACTGTCCCCGAATCCCGGGTCAGAGGAGCTGCAGCCCTAGCGGAGGACGAGGAGAAGGAGGCACCCAGGTGGAGAGGGGCGGGGCTTTGGCGCTCTGCCTCTGCCGCGCTGGCAGGAGGTTAAGGTGTGCTGTGCTTAGACTCGGCCACGAGGGTGTTCAGTAAAAGGGCCCAAGGATGAATGAGAACCATATACTGTATGACGTTGTTAATGATAATGCTGGTGGCGTTCACTGTGGTGTCCCCAGGGCCACCCCAAGTGCCGGTGCTGGAGACACACCTGCTGAATGAAGAACAGCTGCCATTTACCGAGCATGAGCCTGGTGCCGGGAACTGGGTCATCTGCGTTTCCTGTGGCCGCTGTAGCAAAACCGGGGGCTCACAAGGACAGACACGTATCCTCTCTCAGGGTCGGACCGCAGGAGTCGGCAGTCAAGGTGTGGGCAGGACTGTGCTCCACCGGAGGCTCCAGGGGAGGAGCCTTCCTGCCTCTTCCAGCCTCTGGTTGCCCCCGGCATTCTTTGGCCCGTGACCACATCCCTCCGTCCCTGCCTCCGTCCTCACATTATCTCTCTTCTGTGTCTTTCTCTTATAAGGACACCTGTCATTGGAGTTATAGCCCACCCAGATATTCCAGAATCATCTTAACTTAGTCGTGTCTACAAAGACCCTTTCAACTAAGGTCACACCCACAGGTTCCAGGATTAGGACACAGGGGTCATCATTTCGGGGGCTCTCAGTCCACAACATGCGAGCTAAGCACAATTTGTCCAAACTCTTCATCTCCGCAACAACCCACATACTCCATCGTGAGCAAGAGGGGGAAACTGAGTCTGCAGGTATTTAAGCTGCCGTTCGAGGTCACGGCAGCAGCAAGCGGAGTCCCCGGGCAGCTGACGATTCACCCGCAAGCCGCCTTGTGCCAGCATGTCCTTCTCAGCGTCCCACAGGCTGAGGGCAGACTTCTCCCAGTTCCTCCTGCTCTTCCACACGGCACAACTGTGCGGCGGTCAGGCGTCGGCAACAGAGCGGAGGGGCGGGGGGACGGGCGAGGGCACCCAGCGGTGGAAGGCAGCTCATCTTCAGAGCTCTGTTTCCCCATTGGAGATTTCAGGTTCAGTGAAACTGCACTCAAGAAAGTATCCAGCAGCGTGCCCAGCACACTCACACTCTAGAGGTCATGGGAAAGAAACCGGGTCAAGAGTGTCGGGTCCAATTTTTCCAAGCCAGTTTAACATGGAGTTCCCCCTCTTCATTTTTCACACAGAACACCCAGCACTCGTCCGCTCATACTGTATTGGTCAAGGTAAGTGAGGTTACGCTGCGGTAATAAGTAACCCCCAAATCTCAGTGGCATAACATGAACAAGGCTCCTCTCTCGCTCACCCCATGTGCCCAGTGCAGGACAGGACAGGGGTTCTTGTTGTGGTCACTCAGCGCCCTAGGCTGTCAGAGCAGCTACCACTCTGATGTTGCCAGTGCCCACGCCGGTGGGAAGTGGGAACTCCAGAGGGCCTCGCACCTCTGATTGCAAGTTCTGGCCCGGAGGGACACAGGTCACTTCTGCTCGAAACTTATTGGCTAGAACTAGTCACATGACACACCCAACCACAAGAGGTGTGTGGGAGGGTAGTGTAACCCTGCCTGGCGTGTGCCACAGGAAGGTGGACTGGAAATGCTGAGCAGAGGTCACCGAGGACCATCACATTCACCTCGGGAACGTGGTATGAGTCCACCCCAGCATTTTAAAAACAAGTGGTTAGTGGACATCCTCTGAGGCTGGAGGGAGGATGAGACAGGAGTCACAAAGCAATGCCAGCACTTACTGTTCTGTGACACGGGCGAGGTCCTTACCTCTCCAGAGATCTCAGTTCCTCTGCAAATGGGAAGATTGAGGTCTGCCCTTACTCCCTGTTCTGTGCCGAGCCACCAAGCCCTGTGGCTATGTAGGGATGAGAACAAAGGAGATCAGACCTGAGAAAACTCACCAAAACTAAAATGGACTAGAGGTTGGACAACAAAACAAATGACTAACAAACCTCGTTGGCTTAAAGAAAAACAACACTTTTTATCTTGGAGTAATGTCAGACTTATGGGAAAGTTGCGACGATAGTAAATACAGAGAGTTCCCATGTGCCTTTCACCCAGTGGCCCCTAATACTGTCATCTTCCAGAGCTGAGCGACATTTGTCAACACTAAGGAAGTGACACTGGTGCATCACTACTGACTAGACTACGCACTTTATCCAGATTTCACCTGTTTTCCCGTTAGTGACCCTACCTGCACCACTGCCCGGCGCCTCACAGAACAGTTCCAAGCACCCTCAGAATTCCCGTGTGTGCCCCTTTGCAATGAACTCCTCACCCCTGGCCCAGTTTCTGGCCTTATCTATTTTTCATTCTACAGTTTTTCATTTTCTAGACTGCCATATAAATGGAATATGTAATATGTAGCCTTTGGGACCTGATTTCTTTAACTTAGCAAAATATATTTATGGTTAATTCACGCTATTGCAGGGGTCAGCGGTAGCACGTTCCTTTTCATTGCTGAGTGGCATCCCACCGGTCCGATAGGCTCGTTTGTTTATCTAGTCACCTGCTGAAGGACATCTGGGTTGCTTCCAGGTTTTGGTAAACAGAGCTGTTGCAAACATTCACGTAAACAATTTTGTGTGAATACGAGTTTTTTGATTCACTTGAGTAAATACCTAGCAATGGAATTGCTAGGCTGTAAAGTGAGTGCATGTTTAACTTTGTAAGAAACTGTCAAAGTGTCTTCAGAGGAGAGTCTACCATTTTGTGGTCCCGGCAAGGAATGGACATTTCTGCCAGGTTTTTGGGTTTTAGCCATTTTAATGTATTAGAGTAATATCTCACCGTGGTTTTAATTTGTATTTTCTTAATGACAACTGATCTTGAACTTTTTTTCATATGTTTATTTGAATTCCATCTATCTTTTTTGGTGAAGTGTCTGTTTAGACCTTTTGCCCATTTTTGAATTGGTTTGGGTGTTTTCTTATAGTCGAGTTTTAGGAGATCTTTATACATTCTAGATACAAGTCCTTTTATCAGATATATGATTTCAAATATTTGTTCCACATGTGTTGCTTGTCTTTTCATTCTCTTAACATTGTCTTTCACATAGTAAATGTTTTTAATTTTCATAAAGTAAAATGTATTAATTTTGTCCTTTTTAGATTGTGCTTTTGGTGACTCATTGCCAAACACAGATGATGTATATTTTATCATATTTTTTTAGTAACTTTATAGTTTACATCTTACATTTAGGTCAATGAACCATTTTGAGTTACTTTTTAGATAAAGTGTGAGATATGTGTCAAATTGTAGAGTTTTAACCTAATTGTAGAGTTCTCAAATTGTAGAATTCTTTATATATCTTGACCTGTGTCCTGTGATCTTGCTGAATTCATTTATTTATTTTAGCAGGTTTTCAAGAAAAGATTCATTGGGATTTTCCAAACAGATAATCATGTCAACTGCAAATAAGATAGTTTTAGTTCTTCCTTTCCAATCTGTATACCTTTTATTTATTTTTCTTGCCTTATTGCACTGGCTGGGACTTCTAGTATAATGTGAGGAATAGCATTCAGTCTCTTACCATTAAGTTTCACCATTAACTGTAGGTTTTTTGGTAGTTCCCTTTATTAGGTTAAAGAAGTGCTCCTATATTCCTAGTTTTCTGGGAGTTTCTTTTTGGTCAAAATTGGATGTTAAATTTTATCAAGTGCTTTTTTCAGCATTGACAATATTATCATATAGTTTTTCTTATTTAATCTATCGATATGGTAAATTACATACATTGATTTTAAAAATAATTGGATTTTTGATGAATAAAAAATGACATTTAAAATGCTTCATGTACCCATTATTACTAATGTCTTCTAGGCCTTTCTGCTGAGTGACTTTGGGTAAGTCACTTAACGTCTCTGGACCCCAGGCTGCCCCCCACCCCCTCCCCCAACACACACTGGGAGCTGGGCTGGATGGCCGATGTCTGCAGGCCTTTGCAGCTCTGGTCTCGGGGATGATGAGAATGCTGAAGGAAAACGTTCTTCAGTGGCTTTGTCTTTGTGCTCACAGCCAACCTCAGAGTTTATTCTCAGTGAATATCTGTTGTTTGTCAAACCCCAGGCTAGAATTTTAGTCAATTTTTTCATTTAATTTTTATACCACCATTATGAGACATGCATTATGTTGTTCCCTTGACAGATGAGGAAACTAGAACCCAGAGAGGCTAACTGATAATGGCCAGGTATGTAGTGAGTGGAGCATCACAACGGGTAAAAAGCAAAAGTGGGGGGGAAGTGGAGCCGAGACTCACATCGTCCAGTACAGCGGCCACTCGTCAGCAGGGCCACGGGACACCTGGAGTGCGACTGCCCCAAACTGCGGTGTGCTGTGGGTGTGAATCAGGTCTGGGGTTTGAAGACTGGGTGCCCCCAAATGTATAAAACGTCTCATTGATAATTTTTTTAATATCGTGATTCATGTTGAACTATTTTGTTATATGAGGTTAAATAATATATATTATAGATACTAGTTTCACTTATTTCTCTTAACTTTGTTTAATGTGACTAGCAGAAAATGTCGAATGAGATGTGTGGCTCAGACTCCATTTCTATTGCACACCGCTGCTCTAGACCAGGGGTCAGCAAGTTGTAATTTGTGGGCTAAATGTCTCCCAGTGCCTGATTTTTTGTAAATAAAGCGTTATTGGTGCACTCTCTATCCATTCCTTGACACACCGTCTGTCTCTTTCGCACTACAGCGGCTGAGTGTAGTAGCTGCAACAGAGCTAATATGACCCACAAGGGCCAAAATATTCACTATCTGGCCTTTCAGAGAAAAAGTGTGCTGACTTCTACCCTAGATGAAAGTCTGAAAGCTGGTTTCCGGAATGTTAGCCATCTGTGCAGAGAGATATAGGTGATTTTACACTGTCTTCTTTTCATGCCTCTGCCTTGTCTTGTGTTTCAGAAATGAAAACATTGCTGTTGCCAGTAAGGAAGAAAAATCATCAATGCTTTTTATTACGAAATAATAAATTATGAGATAGGGGAACAAAAGGTGCCATTGGGGCTGACCCTGAAAACGAGTAATCTCTGTTTAGCTTCAGAGCTTGCTTCCCAGGAAGGCCGGGAGCACCCCAGTAAGCCTGTTACATGGGCAGCGATCCGAACGCACTTTCCTTTTGGAGGGGCTGTTTACGTGGGAATGAGGAGGGAGGATGCAGGGGCTAAGGAAGCCAGTTAGCCGAAGGCAGACCCGAGGAGGCCGGGCCATACAGCGTGGGGGGGCTCGGGAAGCAAGGCCCATCTGGTTTGCATTAGGTTTATAAGGTTGATAGCAAATAAGGGTATTAGAGCTAATTTACTTATTTAGAGAAAGACGACTCAATCCTTGAAACTGTGATTGGGATGGAGTTGTCTCTTTCTCCCTGGCCTGGGGAGATGCCCCATGGGAGAAGGAGCCTGCCAAGCCTAGGCCCTTGTGCAAAGATTGGTATCTTTTTAAAAATAGCCCTGCAATCACGTGTGGCCTCGGGGCTGGGCTGTGGGACTTGCCAGCCCCCTCCTCCTGCCTTCTTGGCTGGACACACTCCCATGAGGGGATATTGGTTCTAGAATCCAGTCCCTTGGATTTTGGTTCCCAAGCAGCCCTGGGATGTAGGTGGCCTACAGGTGAGAATAAGAAGGAGTGACAGCTCAGCTCTATCCCTCCCACTCCAGAGTGCCACATCTAGCCCCCTCAGCTCCCGGATCCTCGAATCCTTGAGGCCATGCATTCGTTTCGGCTTTCCTGTGCCTACAGCCAAAGCAGGTTCCCATCCATGCTGCCCAAAGCTGCTGCCCCGGCCTGTTGCCCCCAGGGGCCAGGAATGCTGTTGTGGTGACTTCCTGGCTGGGGTCCTTAAGCCCAGGATTCACCCTCAGACCAAGGGCTTTGTCCCCTGGAACTTGGGCTCAATGCGGAGGCAGGGCTCCCTTTGGCTTCCTAAGAACCTGGGATCCCATGGTTCAAATCCCAGCTTTGCCACCTGCCACCTCGGGGAGCTTCGTTTTCCTCATGTGTGAGATGTTGACTGTAATTCCTGTGACATGAGTGGGTGAGGAGGACCACACCATGGTCCGGTTATGGTGGGACTGGTACGAAGATGGAAACAGTGGCAGGCATGTGGGCGGAGAAAGGCTTGAGGGTGTGGATGTTGCAGTGGGCGGGGTGGTGGTGGCAGGGCGTTGTAGCCGAGTTCAGCTTGTAGGTCTATATCACCTTTAAAAAAAATTTCAAAATATTTTTATTTAGTTAAATCTTTTTCTCTCCTCTTTTTAAAAAATTTAAAAAAATTTCAGTTACAGTTGACATGCAATGTTGTTCTAGTTTTGGGCAGACAGTTATGTAACTTACGAAGCGATCCCCTTGGCAGCCATCTGACACCACGCGCAGTCATTGCAATGTTACCGACCACGTTCCCTAAGCCGAGCCGTGCTTCACGTCCCCGTGACTGTTTCTGTAACTGGCAATCTGCGCTCCTTAGTCCCCTCACTTTTTCGCCCAGCCCCCAGCCCCTCTCCCAGACTGCAGCCGTCAGTTTGTTCTCTGTGTCTATGACTTTGTTTCTATTTTGTTTGTCAGTTAATTTTGTGTCTTAGATTTCCACTATAAGTGAAATTATATTGTATTTGTCTTTCTCTGATTGACTTATTTGGCATAATAGGTCCATCCCTGTTGTCACAAATGGTAAGATTTCACTCCTTTTTATGGGTAAGTGATATTCCATTGTGTAGACGTACCACAACTTCTCTATCCATTTATCTATTGATGGACACTTAGGTTGCTTCCATATCTTGGTTGTTGTAAATAATGCTGCAATAAATGTGTGCATATATTTTTTCAAATTCAACTTTAAAACGCAGCTGGGGATGCTTCAGAACCAACTCCTTCCTTCCTTCCTTCCTTTCCTCCCTCCCTTTTTTCCTCCTTCCCTTTCTCTTTTATTACCTTTGTTAAAATAAGGGTTTCAATATGGCAGATTTAGCTACCTTGCTCTTGGACCAAATAGCGTATTCTAGATTTACGAGACTGAACATCCTTCTTTAGACTTTGGGTTATAATTCCAGTAGTCCCCAGTTGACCCAGTACAGGCACACCTCAGAGGTATCTCAATAAAGCGGGTTGCAATCATTTTGCTGGTGGAGGGTCTTGCCTTCAGTCTGAAAAGAGCACAGCACTAGCGAAGCACAGCAGAGCGGAGTGACATGCCTGTAGCCCCTCCTACAACCACATAGGACTCCTGTGTCACTCACTCGGCAGAGAAGCGAACCCTTCAACAAGCAATGATTCAATGTCCCCCACTGAGCTCTGTCTTAGGAGCTGAAGTTATAGCCATGAGCAATTATACCAAATAAATTTAAATAGGGAAAAAGATATTATAAGGAGCAAGAAGTAAAGGCAATAGAAATCTAACACTTTAGAAAGGTCTGTAGCAGTGGTTTTCAATTTTAGCTCATATTTGAATCACTTGAGGATCTTTAAAAATATATCCACATTGCCCCCCAATCCCCAAAACCCAACTAAGTCAAACTCTTGGGAGTGGAGGTGAGGGGTCCGGTCAGATTATTTTATAGATTCCCTGGCTGATTTGAATGCAGTTAATGTTGAGAACCACTGACTTCTAATCAACCTCAATCACTAAGGAACTAATGCTCCGTTCTTCTTGCTCTAACCCTATGGTTCTCAAAGCGGGGTCTGGGACCGGCAGCATCCACACCCCCTGGGAATTTGTTCGAGCTGCAGGTTCTCAGGCCCCACCGGGACCTGCTGAATCACTAACTGTGCACACTTTGGTTACAAGATCTCCGGGTGGTTCTGATGCGGCTCCAGTCCGAGAGCCCTGCCCTGACCCCTGACACAGGCTGGCTTGCTCTCTGCTCTGGCGCTCTTAGCCTTGTTCCAGCCGACTGCTTGCTCCTCAAGTCTGCCACTGCCCCGGGGGCTTTGGGGAGGCACACAGGTCTCATCCTCTAGGCCAACTCAATCCACCAGGCTGGCTTCCTGAGAAACCATCATGAAGCTTTGCCGGAGCTCAGTCGGAGGAGTGTGATGATCACCTAGTGATGTCTGCATGGGAATAGGTGTGGAGACCTTTGGAGCTCATGGCTTCCAGTCTGAAATCTAAATTTAAGTAAAAGGTTTCCTTCCACACCAGAAGACTTGATTGTTGGAAAACTCTGATAAACTTAGCTGGCTGTGGGCAGGGGTCTTGTCTATCTCTGTCTCCCAGGCTGCACTGGGGGGTGGCAGCCTTTTTTTGTTATAGTCTTAGCAAGAAAACCTCGTGTTCGCTGCCATTTGAGATAAAGTACAATGGACTGAAATTCCAAAGGACAAAGCGAACGCCAACAATTTAGTGTTCTTCATGAGGAAAATCCCCTCCACCTTGGTTCTATTATGTCAGCGGCCAACTTCTTTCCTCCTGCCAACTTTGAAGTCCAGGTTACTTCTGTTTTTAATTCCTTCTTTCATTTAAAATAAAACTCATTTTTGGTCTGAGTAGAAGAGGAATATATTTTCATGATAGAAAATTGGTAAAATGCTAAACAAAAAGGCATAAGGAATTAAAATAATCTGAAATCCCACCTCCCAGAAATAATTCACCTTTAACACCCGTTATGGCCTTGCAGACCTCTCCCCACACCCAGCGCCCTACCCCTCTCCCCAGCCCCATGCAGGCAGACATTTCTCTCCTTGACCTTGGGAAAGGAAGCTGACCTGTGCACAGCACATTGCCTAATTTCACTCATTTAAGAATATAATGACAAACTCATGGCCTCGCTGAGAAAATAAGAGGCCCTGGGGTTGTGAGGCCATAAGAGAGCATGAATGGTTCAGTTACTGGGGACCGGAGCCTTCAGGCCCCAGGCTGAGTCCTCCTCCCCTTCGCCCTTTTGCACATCCAGGGTGCAGGGGGGCTCTGCACAGGCCCCTCCGCAGCAGCCCACTGAGTTCTCCAGCCCGCTGTGCAGTGCTCTTATTGCTGCTGTGTTTACCTGTGCTTCCCAGAGGAGGAACGGAGCCTGAGAGAGGGGAACTGCTTTGCTCGGGGCCACACGGCCACCAAAAGCAGCATCTCTAGACCCCTGTCTGGGAGGTCTAGAAGGGGCCTTGCGTCTGTCTGCGAGAAGAGAGGATGGAATCGGGGAACCTTCTTGGAGGAAGTGATGTCAGGACTTCAATCTGTACATGGTGTTACTATAGGGTGTGTGGTCCTATGTGACTCCTTGTATGTCATAGTAGTTGAGATTCTTTCAATTGTAAGTGACGGTGTTCCCTTCACACTTAAGTAAAGAAAAAGAAAAGACATTAGGATGTTTGTAATATAAGAATCCCATCCCAGGAGTTCAGGCGCAGTTGGATCGGGGCATTGGGATGAAGTGGTAGGGGTCTGCCTGTCTCCCTTCCCTTGGTTCTGCTTTGTTCTAGGTTGGTTTCGTCTGCAGGGAGCTTTTCTCCGCATACTGACCTCTGGCAGCTCTGGACCTACACCCACCGGTTTAGCAGAGTCAGTGTGAGGACTATGCTTAGTTCTCTGTTGCCCCAGCAATGCTCTGAGGTTGACTCTTATTGGCCTGGTCATGTGACACCTCTGAACTAACTAATGGCAGTGACTTGGGTTGTCTGCGCCTGGGTCATCCACACCTGTATCTTGTGGAGTGAGAGCGAGGAAAGAACAGTTCTCAAAAGTAAACTGAGAAGCAGATCCCTGGAGCAGGAGTAATGGAGGCTGGATGGTCAAACAGAGGCTACCCAGTGCAGTGCCTGAAAAGGCACCCTTCGACCTTCTGAAGAACAGGACTTTTCCCAGTGTCCTAGCCTTTTGCTGCTCTAATAGGGGGATCATCCTCAGGGATTAACAGGGATTGGAGTTATCGGATTAGGTCATTAACACCCATTGTTAGTTAGCAAAGGCAGGGGCTTAGGGTCCTGGAGCAGGTGACAAGTAAGCTTCCAGGGAGACAGAATTCGGAGCTCAGGAAGTCTGAGTGGGAGGCTCTGGCATTTGGAGGATAGCGTGAGAGCTCCTAGTGCGGGTGCTGGATGTTTCTAAATACAGAGAGAAGTTCGTGGACAAGCTGCACGATTTCACAATTTTGTTCCTGGGTCAAGCCTGTCACAGCAGAACTTTTGAGCAAATTCTCAGCCACCTCAAGCTCTGGCTTCCATGTGCAAGGACAGTTTTTCCAGGTGGAGCCAATTCCACTGACCAACAGATGTCTTTGTTTACACTCCTTGGCTCACTCCCACTCATCCTCCAAGGTTTGATTTTCACATCAGTCTCTCCTTGTAGACTGAAATTTCCAAGAGTATGAGGGGCATGTATAGTTTGTTCATTATTGTAGCTCCAGGGCCTGGCATACAGCTGGTCCTCAAAAAGTGCTGTTTGTTTGGATGAATCATGGATGGTTGGTTGAGTAGATGTTTGGTTGAATGGCTCAGTGGATAGAACAATGGATGGGAGGATGAATGGATGGATGGATAGGTGAGTGGCTGGGGGGATAGGTTTGGGTAGAAGGATGGTTGAGTGGACTGATGGCTGGATGCTTGGGTAAATGGCCGGGTAGATGGCTGGCTAATGGGAAGGATGGTTGAGTGGGTGGATGAAAGGTTAACTGGAGGCAGAATTATGTGATTGTTAAGAGCCAGGTCTTTGAAGCCCGACTACCTGGGTTCAAATCCCACCTCTATCATTTACTAGTTTGCTGATCTCACGTAAACTTTTAGCCTCTTTGGGACTCCATTATCTGAAGAGTAAAATGTAAATACTGCTAGTACTTACCTCCAAGGTTGTAGAGAAGATTATCTGAGTGAGCTGTGCATACAAAAGCACTTTGCACAGCACTGACACACACCAGGGGCTCAGTGACTGTGACCTACCCTGTCCTTTTTCATTTCTTTTACAGCAAATATTTATTGGTCTCCAGAGGCGATAGCACTAGAGTAATAAGACATCTCTGCCCACCAAAAGCTAAGGTTTTCCTAAACTGCATTTTTCCCTTTTATAGCTCTTTATAGCACTTATAATTTCCATGCATTTCTTATTCTTATTTTTATATTTTGAAAGAGCTCCTTCCTCACTGACTGTACAGTCTAGCAAGGAGAGAGCCTTTATTGTCTCATTCACAGCCGGATGTCAGAGAAAGAATGAGTGACTATTCTCCATCCAGTTGCTCAGGCCGAAAGCCCCAGGGTCTGCCTCGTTCCTCCTCCTCCTCCTCATGTTACATTCGGTCAGTCGAGGCTCCTCTGTGTTCTGCCTTCAAAATATACCCAGATTCAACCTCCTCTCTCACTTCCCCTGTTGACTCTCACGGTCTGAGCCCCCTTCACCCCTCTCCCAAATATCTACTCACTGGCCTATGTGCTTCTCTCCTTGTTCCCTGTGGCTTCTTCCCAACATGGGCCAGAGTGCTCAGATCGAAGGTCAGAACACACTGACCCTCTGCTCAAAATGCTGAGTGTTTCCTGACTTACCAGAGGTAAAGCCAACAAACTTACTATGACTTTCAGGTGCCCGTGTGACCAGCTCCCACTCATCCTGCCCGTGACACCCAGACCTGTCCTCTAAATACCCCACCGTTGCCCTCTGTGCTCCAGCCACATGGCCTCGCCGGCCCTCCAGTGCGCCAGGTGGGCTGGGGGTAGGGTCTGGGCCCTGGCCGCAGTTGTGTCGGAGGGGCTGGGAGTGAGAAGAACTGGATGCGGAGCCCCTATCCCTAGGGAAAGCTCAGGGAAATGGGCAGGTGCTTTGCAATCACAGGTTCAAACTCATCTCTTTTTGTTATTACGGTGCGGCCATGGACACATCTTCACCTTCACGAGGCAGGGCTTCTTCATCAGCATCGTGGGGTACTGTTGGGGTCTACATCCCAGGCTTGTTGCGACTACGGCAATGCCGGGGGTAAAACGCTCTCTAAGGGATCCTAGTGGATTGGTGACTGGGGACATGCCCTGTCCCAGAGGCCAGCCGACCTGGGTTCAACCCCTGGTCCCACCGCTTCTCAGCTGGTGACCCTGGAAGTTAAGTCGCTCAGCATCCCCATGCCTTAGTTTCCCCATCTGTACAAGGGAATGGAGAAGGCGGTTGGAAAAATTAAGCATGTTGATGTGCACTGAGAAAGGTGCCTGGGGCATTGTGAGCACACAGAAGATATTATATTTATTGTGAAAAGTGGAAACTGATAAGAAAAAAAGAGGAAACCAAGTATGGGTGTCAAGGTTAGGGGGCAAATAAAAGAGATGAGTCCAAGGGTCAAGAGGGACGTGGGGAAGAGCAAGAAGTCCAAGATGAGGGTACCTGGGGCAAGAGAATGTGGGTGAAGCTGAAGGCCCCTTGGCGTGGACTGGGGGTTTGCGGGAGGGGCTCCAGCTGCTTGAAAGAAACAGGTTTGGGGCCAGTGGTCCCGTGAGACAGTGGTGAACCCCCATCTCCTGTCATTTCAGGTATATCTGGGAGGTGTATGGGCTTTGGAATGCCCCCCAGCTCTGGCTGATTTTGCGGAGGCTCCTTTGGGTACTTCTGTCTGAGAGAGTTTAAATCAATTTTCATCTCATTTCGGAAGGACTTGCTGAGGGAGCTGTGAAATGTGAGGCATGGCGTTGGCCATGGGGCATGAGAAGTTTCTGCAGGGAGCACCGCGTAGGGTGGGGCAGGAAGCAGGGGCAGCCGGCCACGAAGCCAGGTAGCTCTGTGCAGGCATGTGCACGCATGTGTGTAGGCCAACTTTATTGAGCAATAATTTACCCATAGTACAATGCGCCCATTTTTTGTGTGCGGATTGATGAATTTTGACAACTGCATATTGGCCCAAGAAGACACAGAGCATTTCCAATCTCCTAGAAAGACCCCCCCGACCTCTGTGCAGTCCACCTGTCTCCCCACCCTGGCCTCAGGCAACCAAAATCTGCTTTCTGTCACTAAAAAGTGGTTTTGCCTGTTTTAGAATTTTGTATAGTGGAATCGTATGAACGTGCTTGTTTTTGCTTCTGGTTCCTTTCACCCAGTGTGACATCTTGGCTATTTATCTGTGTGTTGGTGTCTCAGCGCTTCCTTCATTCTCACCGCTGAGTGGTATCCCACTGTGCACAGACCCCTGCTGGTCCATCCTTTCACCTGAAGGTGGACCCTGGCTTGTCTCCAGGTTGGGGCTCTTAGGAATAAGGCTGTTGTGAACATCTTGTGACAAGTCTTTTGTGGAAGTGTTTTTATTTCTTTTGGGTAACTATCCCTAGGAGTGGAATTCACCTGGCATTAGTGTAAATTCCGTTTTACCAGATGTGGTGGAGACTGGCTAGCTGTCTGATTTCTTTTTCTCTTTGGGCTGCCAGCTGGACCATATTTCCCAGCCACCCTTGCCATCAGGGAGGCCACGGGACAGGTTGTTTTAATGGAACATGAGCAGAAGTGATGGATACCACTTCTAGGCCTGACCTCCCTGCCACTCCCCATGCTCTTTGACTTCCAGGCTGAGATGCACCTGTTGACCTTGGGAGCCAATGGTGGAAGAGGCAGAGCCACAGAACAGAAGGATGACAATTTGGACAACGGCCACCAGACCAGTCAGCATCACCCATTGTGGACTCTCCAAGAATCAGAGGTGAGCCTCTCTAGTGCCAGGCCAGGGTCCATTCTGGGTTTCCCGTCACAGCCTTGGCATGACTCTGCTTTCCTAGGTGCCCACTGCTGGAAGACCCCTTCCCGAGACCAAAGGCAAGTGGGACAAAGGTGAGGGCACAGAACCCCTAGGGAGGCCACAGGACTTTATGGAAGTAGCATGCGTTTGGAATCAGGTGGTGCTTGACCAGGAGTCCTTGAGCTTTCTGAGCCTTAGTTTCCTCATCTGCAAAATAGGATTGATGAGGCCCCAGAATTCGTGCGACTAACCAGCCACAGCAAATCCCCGGGCTGGCAGGAGCATTCTACTGCTTAGTTTCCTTCTGTCCTCAGGGCCGCTCCTCTCCTCACCTGGGGGAGGAGACGACGGGTGGGGCTGCCCGAAGTCCACCGTTTCCTGATTTCCCTGAGAGGGAAATTAGGGGGGATGGCGGGTAGACGGTCTTGGAACACTGAAGCCATCTCAGAGGATTTCTCTGCGCGGCCACATTGGAGACCCCATGTTAATCTAGGCCGGAAGTTCTCAGGGTGGGGTCCCTGGATCAGCAGCTTCAGCCTCACCTGGGAGCCTGCTAGAAATGTAGATTCCTGGGCCCCGGCCCAACCTCCAGAATCAGAGACACCGGGGGTGGGACCCTGGCAATCTGCCTATTTACCATGCCTTCCAGGTGATTCTGAGAGTTGGAGAACTACAGATCTAGAAGATTCTCAGGAGCAGAAGAAAACACATGCTCTTTCATTCCAGAGCCGGCCCCAGGGGAGGGAGCGTGCCCTTCAGAGCTCTGAGCACCACTATAAAGTCCAGTGGAGGGTCCTGTCTGCCCAACGGTTTCCAGAGAACCCTTCTGGGCGTGGGAGACTGTGGGACAGTCCTTTCCGGGAGGAAGGGCTGATGGGAGAAGGCCCTCCCTCGAGGAATGGAGAGGGAGGCAGGTCCTGCGCCAGCTCTAGCCCAGGAAGTTTTCAGTTGTGCCCCCCTCTCTCAGCAGGTGTTCCTGTCCCCTCCCTTCAGTGGCTGCCACACACAGCCGCCATCATCAGAGCCTGTGGGACAGGGAGGTCTCCCTTCGAACCCATGCCCGTGCCCTCCTTCCCACACAGACCTGCCCCTC
>PVKM010014391.1:0-29083 GCA_004027735.1 Carollia perspicillata
TTTTTCCCTTTTAATCAGCCAGTATTTATGAATCTCTCTTTCGTGCAGCTCTATGTTATAAAATGAAGACACTAAGTGAAATATAATATGTGATCTAAAAAATGTAGTACTTGCAAAAACAAATTACATTCAACTTACAAATATGTTTTTGTTTGTCAAGGCAAAGAATAAGAGGTATCAAAATGATCCCCCCACTGAAGGACATGTTCTAATGAAGTCAAAAGCACTCCAACATTCCCTATTTATTACACATAAATCTCTACTAGTTGTATCCCCACTCTGCAACCCCTACAGACATTGAACTAATGACCCCAAGCTTAGAATACAGCAGACAGTCACTGTTTGCAGTGTTTGTTTAATTTGAGAAACTGAATAAACTGATCCGCAGAGACTACTAGGTGCTGAGGGAATGTGCAGAAATGTATCCAACTGACTGTGGTGTGAATGAAGACTGAGATAAATTTTAAAAAAGTAACTGTTACTCCAGTGAAAAGAAAAAAAAAAGAGAGAGAAAATGTTTCCTAGGCAAAGGGAACAAAACGTCAAAAGACAGAGCAGCTCGAGGTAGGTACTGTGCTGTGGCACTGTATGTACTAAAGCTTTATGAGAAGAGAAGGGCAAAAAAGGAGATGACGTCTGAAGGAGAGAGTCTGAAGCGAGATCAAGAAGAGGTTTTATACCATAATAAAGAGTTTGGGATTTACCTTAAAATAGCGGATTGATACTAATGGTAGCTCCGACTTTCCCAGGTAACAGCTAGCTCAGAGATAATCAAGGGTTTAATGATGACAATATCTTCTGCTCTGGCCCCCATACTATTTTGTTTTCAGGACTCTTAGTCCCCATAGCTACTCTCTTACTTGTGGGTCCTGAGTCAATTTCATGAGTGTCTTGAGCATTTTCTCTCTTGGGTTTCTTTCTTCTGACATCCCGAAAGTGATTCGACCAAGGGAGCCAAGTCACATCAGACGACTAAATCAGATAACTCAGCCTCTAAATTGCTCATCAGAGTTCTGAAAGTTGTCTAAAAAAGTAGATTAATTAAGGTTTAAGATGACTGTGGTTTCCTTTGGCATTTCTTCCTTCCCTTCCTCTAATTTCTTTCTCATTATTTTTCTCTACCTAGTATTCATGGAGGGCTAGGATAATTTTTTTCACTTTTGTAATCAGCTAAATGCTCTTCCAAGATACAGTATTTTAAAAATTGAATTTATAAAAAAGCCTGCTATTCGATGGTATATTTACATAATGGAATACTACTTGGGTATAAAAAAGAACAAAAGTTTACCCTTTTGACAGCATGGATGGGCCTGGAGAACATGATGCTAAGTGAAATAAGCTAGTCAGAGAAAGGCAAGCACCATATGATCTCACTCATATATAGAATCTAATGAGCAAAGTGAAGTAACAAGGGAAATGGATACAGACTAATAGATAGAAAGCAGGCTGACTGCGGTGGGGGGATATAGAGGATGGAGCAAAAAAGAAAAACAACTCATGGAGACAGACGATAGTGCGGTGATTGCAGTGGGGGTAGAGAAGGGTGGATGGTGATGGGAGAAGGTATGGGGAGATAAATGGCAATGAAAAAAACATAATAAAATAAAAGCATGCTGTTACTACCAAAAGGATAGCATGCTCTATAATAAAATACAATATTCAGAGTATCATTTAAATGTTTAAAGTAATTGTTACAATGAGAAAAATTAAGATAATTATTTTTCCCCTGTGCTGTGTGTCTTAACACAATAGGGTGGAAATCAGGGTGATCTGTGCTTTCTGCGTCAGGTTGGAACTGTCTTTCTTTCAGTGGGTATTGTGAAATGTTATATGATGTAGACTGAGCTTAAACACCCGAATAAAAGGTTAATGAGAATTTAGGAAAACCATCACTTATAAGTGTTGGTCATAGTTCTAGAAAGTCTTCAAGAAACTCATAACATGTAAGGGTTTTTTTGTCATTTTAGAATATTTTATGTGTGTTAATTTAACCTCAATATTCACTGCTCTGCTTGAAATCTGTCACTGGTTTCTCATAAACTTCAAGATAAACACAAAACTCTAACCAAGGCATGTAAAGTGGTCATAATTCATTGATTCATTGATGTATCCATCATTCAATAATCCTTTATTGAGTATCTATTGCCTGTCGTGGTCTTTCCTAGTAGTACTGCCCATCTGGTTTCTGCTTAGCTTTCAGGCCTTTCTCCTCCCACGTTCCTACTCATACTCTTCATGACAGCCATCTGACCCACCTGCAATCCCCAAAGCCTGCTTATCTCAGTCACACCTCCACATTGTCCCTATCCTGCTTCTATGCTGAGAACACCTTTTACCTCTTACCTGCACAGCTGATCCTCAGAATTACATAGGGGCTTTAAAAATATACATATTCCAGGCTCTCAACTTTAATGATTTGGAGTCAGTAGAATACTAGCGGGTACTACAAATCTCATATTTATAAAAGACTCTTAGGGGTTGGGATAATCAGGGTGATTTTGAAACACTTGACTTTATTTTTTGAGGCTTAACTTAGTTACAATCAACATTAACACCAGTTGTCCTCATTATTCCATTATGTAGTCTATAACAGAAATTGTACTCCTCAAGCTATACTCAAGGTATTTGTATTTTAAGTGTTCTTTTTTTTTCTTTCTGAATTTGTGTAACTTGATTATCCTATCCAGGGATTATCCTGTCACTGTGCGTTTTATCCATGGTGACAAGCTCAGTGCCAGGCATGCAGCATCCTGGAGCAACCTTTAGTCAATGAATGAATGAGCTTAAAATCAATTATTTTTATTTACATTAGGATACCTTAAAGATAGTGAAGACTTTTCAGTGCCTGGACAAATATTACAGACTTTTGTCAGCACTGAACGGAAAGTAAGTAAGGCAATCTTGCATTTTCCAGCCACAGCTACCTTTCCACCTAAATGCATCTGTATGGATGAGCTGCATTGGAATGTCAGAAGAACCACCCTCCACCCAACGTACAGATTATTGAAGTATAATAAAGTGTCATCTTTTATTATGGTTTGGATGGACTTGTCATGCGTAGCAATAGTTAATAGTCTGATACGATGTTCCTGCCAAAAATCAATGCAAATGACTACAAATTCAAATACTAATAAATTAACACCTCTGGAAGGAAGTTCTCAGAGTTGAGTCAAACATATATTCAAAATCAAGGTTCTTAATGTTGAATTACGTGTTTCAAGTGATTAACGAATTGAAGTCTTTTATATTACTAAATGTACTACACACAAATCAACTTTTTTAAAAGCTTCTACCATTTTTTACTTTGCTGCACATTTTGATTGCTCTGACCACTTAAGATTCAAGTAGTTGTTAAGGACTGAGAAAAATTCTCCTGCTTACATTTATCTTCCATTTCTTTGTATTCTCTGCTATCCTTCTCCATATATTTGATGATAACTTATTTAAGACATAAATATTTTTAATATACTCATAATTCTGAGTACATATTCATTGTGATAAAGTAACCCTTTTTTAATGTCCTTGGCTTTGATTTTTGATAGCATTCATCCTTATAAGGCAAAAATCAAACCTTAACCAAGTTGCACTTATAATCCCCCTGAATTGTCCATGTATTCCATATACATAATTTTATTTTATATATACAACAAGCACAACATTTTCATGCACACTGAAGTTTGATAAACACTAATCTGAGGATGGAACAAACTAAGTATCTGTTTGGCAGATGTTCAGGCAAACAAATCTCTCTGCATTTAGAATAACCCTGGAATTGTGAAGAAGCACCAGGGTGTCACAGCCCGCTGCGGCAGGGGGTCGTAAGTTAGGGTGAGGGATGAAAAATAATAGAGAGGTCCAAGACTCAGCTGGTTATGGCGAGTTTATTGAAAGAGACTAAAGTTTTTAAACACCGTGCCTCAAAAGCTACAGAGTGTATATCAGTCATGTCCTTGAGATAAAGCTTACAAATTCCCACAGGACAAGGTTCTCATAACACATACTTCCTTGCACCTGCAAAGAAGGCCATACCTTCCCCCTGCGCATGGGAACAACCAGATAATTAGCAGTTGGGAGGCAGTCTGGGCCCAGAACGGCCTTGAGGCTAGAAACCAGGTTTCTATCACCACTCCCGCAGTGAGAAACCCTCTCCTTAACCCCTTATGGCCGCTGGGCCCCTACGCCAGGGTGGGTAGAGAACTTCAAGATGTGTCTGCCCGCAGGATTAATTCTATGCTGCTTTAGAGTTAATACCAAACAAGTTTTTTTTAATCAATAGTACTTCATTTTTATTTTATTTTTTAAATATTTTATTTATTTATTTTTAGAGAGGGGAAGGGAGGGAGAAAGAGAGGGAGGGAAACATCAATGTGTGGTTGCCCCTTGGGGGTGTGTCCTACTTGGGGACCTGGCCTGCAACCCAGGCATGAGCCCTGACTTGGAATTGAACCACCGATCCTTTGGTTCGCAGGCTGGCACTCAATCCACTGAGCCACACTAGCCAGGGCACTTTTTAAAACAAAGTTATTGCATTTATTGGATGACAATGGTTAATAAAATTATATAGGTTTCAGATGTGAAATAGCATTGTGCGTTCACTACCCCAAGTTGAGTCTCTTTTTATTGCTATTTATCCCCACTTTACCCTCTTAAACCTTCTCACACCCCCCTTTTTCCCTCTGGTAATCACCATACTATTATTTATATCTATGAGTTTTTTCTTTTCTTTGATTAATCCCTTTGCCTTTTATATCCAGCACCCCAACACTGCTCTGCTGTAACAGATGTTAGTTTTTCTGTACCTATGAGTCTGCTTCTATCTTGTTTGTTAACTTGAAAAACCAACAGTTTTTATAATGTGAAGGTAGCCTTTAAAGACAGTTGAGTTAAATGCTCTCACTGAATTGTAATTCTACATTTTCTCCTACTCTATTTTTATCCAACTGTTTGAGAGCTTTCTTAAGAATCGACATGAAAATCATACATATTTAAAGTGTAAACCTTGATACATTTTGTTATATGTATACATTTGTGAAAGGATCACTACCATCCAAAATTTTGTATCAATAATACCTGAAAATTTCCCTGTGATCCCCTGTAATCCCTCCATTATACCTGTTCACCTCCCCATCACCCACCCCTGGCATAGCCAGGCAACCACTGGTCTGCCTTCTGTCACTGTAGATTAGTTAACATTTTTGAAAGGTTTGCACAGATAAACTGTTACAGCATATACTCATTTTTGTCTGACATTGTTTGTTTGACAATGTCCTTTTATGGTTGTCACCAGTTTCACTGAGAAACAGGTCCATGGAGCTCCTCATACTGTCAACCGGAAGTGGAATTCCTTCCTGTATTTCTTAAAGTATGGTTTCTTTTAGTACTTTGAACATACTTACAATAGATGCTTCAAAGATGTGTCTGCTAAATCAGATGTCTAGCCTTCTCACAGACTGTCCATTACTTGCTTTTTCCCTGTATATCGATCACATTTTCCTCTGCATGGATCCCAATTACACATGAATCACTGTTTCTTCACGTGTCTAATAATATTTTTTTAAAGATAGCCATTTAGAAAATGTTTTGTAGTGATTCTGGATGCTGACCTCCCTTGTTCTGTTCAGAACTTCCTACTGTTGCTTGATTGTTTATTTGATTAGATATTTGGCTGGATTATTTTAGTGATGTGTATTTCCCTGCAATGTGAAATCTCTGATACGGCTCCTGAGAAAGTGCACGAGGGGGCATGTGCACCGTCACCCAAGGGTGGGAGTGTTTTAGCAGAGCTTTCTTTGACTTTTCTGTTTTTCATTGCTAAGGAGTTTGAGGTTTTTTTTTTAATTACACCCAGCTCTGAGGATCCAGTAACTGCCAGTTGATTGCTCTATTGTGTTTGGCCATGACTTGCAGTACAGAGTGCTCTGCCTTCTCATCCATTAAACACAGGTCCCATTGCAGGGGTAATTTTTGAAGTTGGTCATTGTGGTCTGTTCTAAAGCTAGAAGGCGTTTTTTGTTTTTGTTTTTGTATTTTTTAGCTGTTTGTTTCCCTGGTTCTCTCTCATAAAACTAACTGACCTATGTTACTCTGTTGCTCACTTAGAGCTACCAACTTCCTGTTAATTGCTTGCCATTTGTCCCAAGCATATGTTTCACCATATAGCCTTTCTTATAAGCCAGGCTTCCATCCCTGCTCTGGTCATCTGACCCTGGTCTGCAGAACTGAAAGTGCCAGGCCACCTACATGGCCACCAGCCCTGCAGGTAATGTCAGCACTGAGGAATAACAGTCAGTCAAAACTGGTGGCTCTGCTGCTCCCTCAGCTTGTATTGATGCAGGTTCAATCTCAATCACTAATACTCAATAGTGTAACACTCAGAAACAATCAGTAACACTGTCATAAGAGAGAATTGGGGGATAACGAACCCAAGATCAGGTCTGGTCTGGGAGGCAGCCGGGTGACCTACGTTTTGTAAGGCAGAGTCAGAGGGATGGGGTACTGAAGGGCTCCTTCTCTGGAGGCAGGATGCACAGGACATCCCAAGGTAACTCATTGTTACCTTGCATTGTCTTCTGATGCATTGTCCGTGGTCTCATGTCCTCTACTTATACACCCTTTTGTGTGATGCAATGTTGTGTCAGCCTCTGGTAACACATATACTTTTGTTACACCTTCATAAACACGTTCTTCATGTCACTTTACTGTGCATGCTCTCGAGAGGGTGGTGTTACCCTTCAGATAAATGCATGTTTATCATGCTGTACTGCACATGTGTGAGGCATGGCATCATACCTTTGAGTCATTGCTCTACTGTGCGTGCTCCAAACAAAGCTTCTGAACTGAGAGGACTGATGCCATCTTAGTTCAGTCCTGCTCTCCACACTTTCTAAATTCCTATTGTTTTCAGGAGTTTCCTTAGGCTCCAACTTTCCCACTCTCTATTCCCAATAAAGTCTGTTCACCTGAGGAGAGCTTTGGATGGAATCTCTGCCTCATGAGAAAGCTGGGGCAAAGACCACATTTATTAACATATGAAACCTGTTGCTTTCAGTCTGCCTTGTCTGAGTAGAGCCTCCACCTCACGAGTGAAAGCTGAGTGGAAGAAGGAAGCCCTTTACCTCTTGACTGCATTTGTTTGGAATCTAGCCTCTGCACACAGAATGTGGGAGGATAAGAAATGTTTGCAACCTTCTTCTAGGAAGGCACTACAGTTTCTGATGCAAGCCTGGGGTAAGATAAAGCCCAGTTATTTTGGTCACACCTGACCAGAGTGGAGCTTCAGTCATGTGAGCTGCGGCTGGGGAAAGAGGAACCAGGTTAAAGCTCAGGAGTTACAAATGCTCATTGCTCTTACTGAGATTTAATAAATTTTATTGAATAAGTATTTCCTTATTTGCTGTATATCCCTAGGACAATTTCCAACAATTTTAAATGACTTTTTAAATTTTTATTATTTTAACTATTATGGCTATTTTACTTAGATGCAAGTTTACAGAAGTCCTGTTTCCAGGTTTTAACTATTACTTATAAAGCTGCTAAAATATTATTGTACAAGTCTTTCATGTGGGGATATGTTTTTACCCCCCTGGGTAAATAGTTAAGAGTAAAATAGCTGGGTTATTTGGCAGGTGTGTGCTTAACTTTTTAAAAAGCTGTCAAACTTTTTCCTGAGATGTTTACATTTTATATTTTCATCAGAGGGGTTATAAGAGTTCTAGCTACTCCAAAGTATCTCTCATACTTGGTATAGTAAGTCATTTTAATTTCCGGCCTTCTGTTAAGTATGTAGTAGTCTCTCGCTGTGGTTTTAGTTTGATTTTCCTAATGACTTTCTTTTTTTTTTTTTAATATTTTATTTATTTATTTTTAGATAGAGGGGAAGGGAAGGAGAAAGAGTGGGAGAGAAACATCAATGTGTGGTTGCCTCTCATGTGTCCCCTACTGGGGACCTGGCCTGCAACCCAGGCATGTGCCCTGACTGGGAATCGAACCGCGATCCTTTGGTTCACAGGCCCGTGCTCAATCCACTGAGCTACACCAGCCAGGGCTCCTAATGACTTTCTTGCGCTTACCTGTCATCTGTATATATGTGGTAAAATATATTTTCAAACATTTTGTTTATTTTTTAGTAATTGGGTGTTTGTTTTCTTATTAATGATTTTTTAGAGTTCAGAACTTTTTCTTTGTGCTTTTTTGTGTGTTTTTATGTTAGGTTGCTTTTCAGTGTGAATTCTTGCATGTATTTCAAATTTTTATTTTAATTGAATTAAATCTCATTTTTCTTTTAAGAGCTAAGTTTAGCTCATTTACTCATAAAAAATAAAAGTAAAATACAAATTTGAGTAGTAAACCCAGGTTGCATGTTTGTTAAAATTACTTGTGATGAAAAGCAACTTTCCCCTGTTCTACCAAACCACTGAATTCTCAGGTCTTTGGAAGATGAAATCACTCTAATGATTTATGAGTTTAGTTGTTCTGAGAGGTGCCTCCAAACCTGTATTTATAGGTTTAGATATAGCTTTATTTTTATTCATGTGTCTTTCCTCTTGATCTCATCCATTTTTTATCTTATTCTAGTCACTGCACTAGTTGAGAATTTAGCTAACTTACAAAACATATTCACAAATATTGAAAGTTAAATACCTTTTAATTTGCATAGTTTTCATTAAAATATAAAATACTTAAACTTCTATTTTGTGATTTTTCAACTTTGTATACTATTTATTTACTAAATGAAGAGTTTTATTCATCTCTAGACTTCTGCCAATTTCATCTCGAAATTGTGTTCATATTGGAAATATATTTAGCTTCTGGCAAAATGGGCAAATGGCTTGTCCTCTCATATTTCCCACCAGCTTCTCAAAATAATGTCTTCTGTAGTTTGTATCAACTGCAAGTGATGATTTTCATGCATAGTTATTTGTGATATAGGTAAACGTTTCTGACTGCCTTCCTTTTCTCTTACTGGGAGAATAAAAAAATAAAGTATGTACATTTTTTACTCAAGTACTAATATCTTCCAGTTTCTGAATATTTTTTCTGTTGCTTGGGACACATTTTTTAAAAAATCCTTCTTGGAACTTTCTTGAAGGTGATTTTCCCCTCAACAGGAACAAGTCTTCACAAAATGCCCATTCGTTTCCCTGAATTGCACTGTTTCATTGAGTTTTATAATGTTTCTCCAATTTGAGGTCTTCCTCTTTCTTGATTCACTTATTTAACTCAAGTACTTTATCAAATTAAAAAAGTGAATGGGAATTAAAGCAATTCATCTTATTTTGGCTATGAGTAAAAGTAATCTAATTCTTGTTGATGAAACCATAAAAGGAGATTTATTAGTTCAAAAAAAGTTCAGCCCTGGCCACTGTGGTTCAGTGGTTAGAGCATCTTCTCATGCACCACAGGTTGGTGGTTCAATTCCTGGTCAGAGCACATACATAGACTGTGGGTTCTATCCCCAGTCAGGGTGGGTATGGCAGTCGACCAATCAATGTTTCTCTCTCACATCAATGTTTCTCTCTCTCCCTTCCTCTCTCTCTAAAATCAATAAACATATTTTTAAAAATTTAAACAGAAGTTCAGAAATATGATGGTTGTATTCAAGATCTGAATATCACCGCTCAGTCTTAATTTTACTTTCATGTCTGGTCTCTTTTGAATAGTCTATATGCTCATGTTGGCTGCTGAAAGATCTAAATTTATAACACCCAAGGTTAAGTCCAGACAAAGTATTTTTTCCACATGAGTAACCACACTACTGTATGAAAAGTACTGAGTTGTCCCTCATTACTGAAAGAGTCACATACCCATTTCTGATCCAACCAGTGTAGCCAAATGAAAGGGATCTGTTGAGCGTCTCATCAAAGACCTATTCTCCTTGATGGAGTGAAGAACTATGTATCGAATAACCTTAGTTATTTGAATGGAGCTTGGAAAACAAGTAGTTTCCAAATGAAAATCTCTGTGCTAACTTTAGAACAAAGGGAACATTAATTCTGAGAATACAATAAATTTCTTCCTCAGGAGGTCAGAGTCCCTTTTGTGTCTGTATTTTCAATTTTGCTAAATCTCAGTGAATGTAAACACCATGTATTTATTTCCGACTCACATTGCATAAAGGCTTTGAGTCAGTTTCAGCTCTGTTTGACTCGGCAGCTCAGTATGGCTTCATATTTTCCCCTTCCAGAGCCCCAAGCTGACAAAGTAGCCCCTGTCTATGACGTGATTCTCACACCAGAGGGTAGGGACACAAGTGTGATGTCAAGCCAAATCATATAATAATGGTTAAAGCTTCCAACTCAGGTCTGGCAAATAAAACATTCATTTACATCCCAGCTGCCAAAGCTTGTCACCTGGTCAAAAGGCTGTGGTCAGTGCCATGGCAACATATGTAGAAGCAAATCACAGGTCTATTGACAGGGATGTCTGTCTAATCCTATTACCAAGAGGGAGTGAATATTTTTCAGTAATTATGTAACCCACCACAAGAATATATAATTCCAGATTACAAATTATTTTCCTCCAGATTTTGAAATATTTTGAAAGTTTTTATTTCTTAGCATCTAGTTTTACTGATGAAAAATATGAAGTTGATCTGATTATTGTTTTACAGCATACTTTATTCCCTTTGGGTGTTTCCCAGATTCACTCTCCCTGGGTTTGGTGAAATTCCCATTTAGTCATTCATCAGATGTCTTGTTTTGCTTTACACTTGTCTAAACACTTTTGTTATATCACATGTGTATTGTTTATTTTAATTATTTTGTCATTCTCTTCTAATTTGGAAGGAGTAAAGTTTATTCATTGCTCTTTTTAAGAGTGACACCTCATATTTAAATTATATTGCCTAAAATTTTCATTTCTTACTATCAACTACAAAAAGCAAATGATATATTTTGATTCAGTGCTGTGAAAGATGGAGGATACCCTTTCCTGTATGGCCACCTTTCTCAATTTTTGGCATACTCTGGGATATTTTGGTCTCTCTATTATTTTTCAATACAATGACTTTTCAAGAAATGCTATGTTTTAAACATTTCTTGTATATTTAAAAAAACGACTTTCTCTTTTCTTTTTATGTGAATCTGCCCTTCTTTAAAAGGCATATTTAATATTTTTCTCTTGAATGTTCTTTAGATTTACTGTTCTCAGTACTTCAATATTATGCTTGAGCAATCTGGGTTTAAAATGAAAATTATATTTTATATGTTTGCTACACATAACAGTTTATATTTCATTATCAAGGGTTCTGTATTTTATTTTTTCTTGATATATAATAAACTCTTAATCCACATAGTTAATATTTGCACTGAAGCAAATAGCTCCTGTTGTGCTTTCTAGTCTTTGTTCTAGTCGCTTTGGCTGGGATATCACCCATTTGATTCCCCCTTTGTATTTTCTCTTTTTCCTCTTGGTATGTTTTAATTCTGGAAAAATTGTGTAAGTTATTCTTTTTTAATGTTAATTCTTTACGTGGTTGGAAAATCAGTCCTGTTTTTGATAATTCCATGAAAATTGTATTTCCTGTGGATAACATAAGAATATGCCATAGTAATTCCTTGTTATATTGAAAAGGAGCTTAAAAACTACATAAAAATAACTTCCTGGTCTTAAGACCAGGAGGACTTTAGAGCGAGGAAGTTATTTACATGTCCTACAATCTACTACCTTCTGCTTTCATTCTGACCACAGAGTCAGAAATACAGAAGTCAATCACTGAGGAAAGTAAGGATGTGGTTATTTATTACTTTCTTCCCTTGTTCTTTGTCTTCAGTCATCAATATGTAATAAATTTTTAGTTTATGAAAAAGTATGGCATCACAATGGCTACTCCAAATACACATTATGTGTGAAAGGATAAAATTAATGTTGTGTAATAGCTATATCACATTTTTTTCTCAAATTCTTTCCACATAGTCCAACTTATCCTGAGTAAATATTTTTAAGAGGTTCCCAAAATTCATTTTCCTCCACATTGGAAAATATAATCTCAATTATATCAAAAAGCCAGGAAACTCAGATGACTCAGGCTGAAGTCACAATTAATCTTTCATATTCTCAGCAATTGGCTCCGTATTCTATCTCTAACATTTATTAACAAAATAAGAAAAATAGAGAAAGGCATGGTTTAAAAAATGCTTTGTTTCTCGTTGAAGAATTTTAGCTTTATAGGTGCCAATTCCATTCCATCGGAAGGAAATTAGCCATATAAGGTTCCATCAGGGAGATTCCATATTTTTTAAACATTTTAGTTGGAACTTGTACTAAGAACTCTTTCTTATTCTTCAGTATATGGACCTAGACAACCTGGTGCATTAAATAGTTATCCCGAAATTGTTTCTTTTTTCTGGGTCATCAGGCAACTATCCATTGGTTCATGTTAATGGTCATCCCAGATAAATCTTTGTACAGCAAAGAAAGGAAATGAAGGACAGATAACCCAACTTCTCTCTCTCTCTCTCTCTCTCTCTCTCTCTCTCTCTCTCTCTCTCTCTCTCTCTCTTCCCCTCCCTCCCCCCAACCCCTGTAGACAGATAGATGGATAGATGATAGATAGATAGATAGATAGATAGAGATAGATATAATCTCCAAAACATATTTTCTTAAAGATTTTATTTATTTATCTTTAGAGGGGGAGGGAAGGAGAGAGAGAGAGAAATACCAATGTATGGTTGTCTCTCGTGTGTCCCCTGGTGGGAACTGGCCTGCAACCCAGGCATGTGCCCTGACTGGGAATTGAACCACAATCGTTGGGTCCACAGGCCTGCACTCAATCCACTGAGCTACGCCAGCCAAGGCCCGAAAAACGTGTTTTAAGATAGCAATAATTGAAAATTACCCTAGGAATCATTAAAAGTGCAAATAATATTATAAATGAAGTTTATGCCACATAAAATTATTTAAAGAATTATTAGTAATTTATAAACTAAGTTTATAAAAAGAAGCACCCAACTTTACCTTTTCCCCCATTTCTTTTACTTTAAAGACAAAGATTGGCTTAGATATTTGGCTTTTTCTCAAATATGTTCCTCAGAAAATGACCCTCTAACACAACTTCATTTTCTTTGCTGGAGAAAATATTGTTTTACCGAAAAAGATGACTTGATTCTTATAATTGCTGGAAAATAAATTTGAATTATATGCAAAGATATTTTGGACTATTTCAAAATATTTTAACATCATTCTCAGCTTTGTATTTAAATGGTTATGATTCACAGAACAAACATTCATTCAAACATGCTTCAAGATCATTATTTGTCCATTCTCCCAAATACTCTATATCAAAATTTCCTTTGCACTCATGCATTTACCACAGCTTACTGATCGACTTTTTCACAATAAAACATTGCTGTTGCCAAGAATTTGGATTAATGACTCTGTTTACCTTGCTAGTAATGGAAAACATTAAGCAACGGCAAGAATTTTAAGCTTGGAGATCTGACTAGTGCTGCAGAAGTAACCGACCTTTGCTTAGCTCAAGCAGTTTGTCTGAAAAGGATAAATAGCAGTTCTGTCTTGTACAATATTTTGCTAGTCAATATCCATATATGTATTTTGTACCAACATGACTATTTTTATCCTCTCTTGTGACATTAATTCTATATTCTGGAGGGTACATAATGCAAAATGAAGTATTTCTTTAGTTATTATTAGAATTTGAACCTATTCTGATATGCTGAGTTCTCACTAATATGTATGACCAACAGGGAGGGACTGAGAGTACGTTAAGTTTGCATGGTACCCAAAAATAAAAGTGCCCTCCTATAGCTGGATTGCTTAAGAGCAGGCTGTTATAAAAGTGAGCAATGTCCAAAGGGCTGAAAGTTCAGACATGGTCCTGGAAAAATTTGGTACATAAAAGGAGGATTTAATAGTCAATAATCATTTTCAGACTAGAGAAGACCAGTCAGTGGTAAGTTTTTCAAGGATTCAGTCCTGGGAGTGATAGTTTTCTTTCCGGTTAAGTGGTTTTTAGGACAGGGTTCTATTCCTAGCATATCTTTGAGGGATCAGGTAGAAAATCTGAAGGCAGATAGTAGTCATATTGATGTGGTCATTCTGTTCCTGAGGGATGGAAAGAGAGGGAACAAGAGGAAAGGAATGTCTGTGGAGACTTGGAAAGCTAAAAGGAAAGCTCCATATTCTCTAGTTGATCAGTGGCTGCTAATTTCTTTTTGTTCTGCTCAGATCTGACTCAAAAACTAAACAAGACTAATAAGGTAATGACTGATTTGACCATTTTCAACTATAATGAATCCAGGAAGTCAGGGGGGAAAAGTCAATGAAAATACTCCATCTATTCTTGTGTTATTTCATTAGGGGTGGAAACATGATGGTTTAAAGAACAGCTACAATATATTTTTAGACAACATGTTTGTGGGTTTGGTAAAATTTAATAAATTGTGAGATAACTAAATTTTCAATGCTTGAGTTTATACCCTGCCATAAAAAATAGATTATATAAAGTGTTGGATTATTTTATTTTATTTATTTATTTTTTTGATCTCCAAGTACCACTAACTTTCTGTAGTATCTGCCATCCCTAAAAACAATTTCCCTGAAAGCCTGGTGGCATTTTTTTGCAGGGCTGGGGGGCAGTTGTTTTATTTTGCTCTGTTTTTAACACTCTATACTTATCACCAAGCACTGGTTCAGACATGTGTCGAATCAACAATACTGCATTATACCCTTGGAGGGGGTTAGAATGATGGAACTTCTTGACACTGGTCAAATTCATGTGTCTGTGTTAAATTTATGGTTAAAGTACTTCCTTGCATATGCATACATATCCACTTTTATTAGCATCCATGCTTGCAGTATAATACTTACAATTTCTTTCTTTATCCCTATAATGTATTTTGCAAAGTGAAGAGATTTATGTTTTGCTCTTAAGCTTCTTCTCTCACTTACTTATTTGTTCTAAGGCCCAACTAAATTCAAAAAGTGAATTTGAGAACATAATTATTACCTCTTTTCTATATTCATTGTTACTGTTCACAAATCAATAAATAGAAAAATAGACCCAGCAGTTCCACCTCTGGGTATTTATCAGAAGAAAACAAAAACAATAATTTGATAAAATATATGCACCCTTATGTTAATTTCAGCATTGTTTACAATAGCCAAGATATAGAAGCAACTTAGGTAGCCATCAATAGATGAATGGATAAGCAAGGTGCACTACATATGTGCAATAGACTATTACTCAGTCATAAAAGCGAGTGGCATTTTGACCTTTGTGACAACATGCGCAGGCCTAGAGAGTGTTGTGTTAAGTGCAATAAGTCAGACAGAGAAAGACAAATATGGTGTGGTTTCATTTATATGCAGAATCTAAAAAAGGAAACAAACAATCTCATAGCTAGGGAGAACAAATTGATGATTACCAGGGGGAAGCAGGGGGGATGGGTGGAAAAGAGGAAGGGGATTAATAAGGACACACATTCAGTTACAAAAATAAGTCATAGGGATGTAATGTACAACAGAGGGAATAGAGTCAATCACACCATAATAACTATGTGTGGTGAGAAATTGCTACTTGTTTTATTGTGGTGATCACTTTGTAAAGTATATGAATAGTGAATCACTATATTCACTATATTCACTATATTGTGATTCACTCGGAAGAAAAAAATTCTTCTGAGATCTGAAAGTCATAAAATGTTGTATGTCAACTATAAGTAAAAATAAATTTAAAAAACAAATAGACGAGTAGATCGATGGAAACTACCTGTGTCTCACATTAGAAATATATTATTTTCCTCATCTCAAAAAATAGAGTATGCAGTAGTCTTATATCGAATAATCTTTATTCTGGGAGGGGTGCTAGGTTCTGGGAATGCCAAGAATAGTTAAGACTCAGTTTCTACATTCAAAGGACTTAAAGTCCAGCAGGCAAAACAAAATTTTAAAAAGCAAAAACACAATTGGGTGAGGACTAAGATAGGGGGTTAAAAATAATTAGGAAAGAACTGATTTATTCTATCACCTCATGTTTGATACCTTCTGTTAGTCTTTGTTTTGTGACTAGGTCATTTGTGATCAAAGACTATTAGTCAATAACAGTAAAATACAGAAGAAAAACTGTTTTTGCTATGCAAACAATACTTGTTCGATTTGCTTTGCCAAGTTCTAGATAACGTATAAGATATTTTTAAATAAAAGCAGTTTACATCATACTTTTCTTGTTTGTTTAAGAAATTAAGTTATATAGGCCCTGGCTCGTGTAGCTCAGTGGACTGAGCACAGGCTGAGAACCAAAGGGTCACTGGTTCAATTCCCAGTGACGGCACATGCCTGGTTTGTGGTCCCTGTACCCAGTAGGGAACATGTGAGAGGCAACCACACACTGATGTTTCTCTCCCTCTCTTTCTCCCTCCCTTTACCTCTCTCTAAAAATAAATAAAATCTTTAAAAAAATTAAGCTATATAAGTTTCTAACCACATTGTTATATACCTGAAGCTAATATAATATTGTATGTCAACTGTAATTTTTAAAAATAATTTTAAAATACTTTTAAAAAAGAAATCATCAGGATTGGATGGCTAAAAATTATCATCAGGACTAGAGTGGAAAAGTTGATAAATCTTTACAATGATAACCTCCTATTGTAATTACTGTACAACATGTGAGAAGTTTAAAGATAAATGTATTGAAGTTCTTGGTTAAGTGACTTAATAAATATATACCACATACTTTGTTAAGAGTAGCACTAAATACCCACTCTTCTTGCTTCAGGAGCATTTCACTCCCTGCCTGCATATAAAAATCCTGAAAAAAATTATTCTGAGACTTTCTTTTACCTCTGACTTATAAAACCACAGAAAAATCAGTTGCTTATCTAGCAGATGGAATTAATAAAAGGGGCACTGAGATTGCATCACTCTTTTCTGTCACTCATTTCTCTCATTTTCAAGACCCATCTCTTGAACTAATCTCCCTTAAGGAGCCTCTCTGTTCCTACTCCCCATGCTGGAAGCAACAGAGTATGATCTATGTGTGGGTCAAGTTGTAGTTGTATGTTTTCATTGCCTGAGATAAATGTGTTTGGTATAATAGAGGAAAATCACTTTGGCCTTCATTCACGCTGTGTTTCCATATGTCAATTCAGCTTTCTTTTCCCTACATTTCTCCTGTGTCTCTATCATAATTGATTCTGAATTCAGAAGGAAGTAAGGTGTGATTTATCATTACACACCAATTCACTTTTATGTGAAAAAAATACACTGAACACTGAAGTGGATACTGGATACAAAGGTTAATTCAATCTCTGTCCTCTAAGAGTTTTTGATCTAAACAGGGATAAGATTGTGTCCTTGTCTGTTGTTCACCTTTCCTTCATCTTGTTGCTTAGGATGTGTCTTCTGTAAGTGAGTCTATTTGGTCTGGGACCAAAACATCCATTGTGACCAAGCTGACACATGAAATGAACCACCCCAGATTCCTTTAATAAAGATGTTTTGCCCATCTATCAAAGCTAATTTTCTTCTAGTTTTTACTCCTCGGTTCTCTTTGTTACCAAAATAGTATTTACCTTTTACTCAGAAATAACTTGCACATCGATCACTTTTCCGCAGCAATCACTTGTACAGTCACATATCTGCTATATTAAAGTTGATTTGTGTGCTGTCTGCATTGAAAAGAGAGATGAAGTCAAGGTGTTGATAATATCATTATGAAGAAGAGGTTCAATGGCAAAATTATAGCCAAATTTGTAGTATAGAAGGATAAGGACAGCCATAACCTGTAAGAAGGAAACAGAGTGAAGGCTGATGGGTCAGGTGGTAAGGTCAATAGAACCAGCAGGCTGCATTGTCTCTGGGAGAAAAGTGAATCAGGAGTCACAGAGAAGATGAAAACTGAAGACAAGTTAATTGCATTTGGTGACTAATGATAATTGGGGACCTTATTGGAGGCAGGCATGGATTCATTAAAATAGAGTTATGTAGGGGGAAATGACTTCAGAATTCAACAAAAAGAAAACTGCAACAGCAGTCATGAGAGGAAAACCATCCGGATCATGTTTGGAGCGTATACAAGCTGCCAAGCCACCTTGCTTATAAGCTATATGAACTTGAGCAAACTAATGAGCAGTCATACCTCAGTTTCCTCATCAATTATATAAAAATATTAAAATGAGGATATATATATATACATTAAGTACATGTGATTTACACAAATATGTATTAAAATTTGTAGTAAATATTTAATAAAATAGGCTACATTAATTGCTTAACACCTAGTGGAGACTGGCCTAGTCTATTGGCCATTTGGAACGATGAAGTTTCTTAAACAGCCGCTTTCTCCCCAGAAGTACAAGTGAAGTTTCCTCCACACTGTCCCTATCCTCTCTGTCACTGAAGCTGAAAACAAACAGTAAATATTTTAGTAGTCATGGAGATATGTTTCAGATGAAAAAAAAAACCCTGTTTACTCACTCTGTGGGGTGAAGGCAGGACCTTCGCTCACCCACAATATTGTGCTTGTCTCAGTCTTCGATGTACCAAACTGGGTTGGTTTATGTTTATTTCTCAGATCAGGCTTGACAACATACAGTAGGGGTCGAATGTATTGGCTGGACACCCTACAGCAGGATTTCTTAATCTGAAAACTATTGACTGTTTGGGTTCCACAGTTCTTTCCTGGGAAGTGGGGATTATCCTGTGCATTGCAGGAGGCTTAGCAGCTTCCCTGCCTTTACTAAGTAGATGTGAGTAGCTACCTTTTTGAATGTGGTAACCTAAAATGTCTCCAGACTCTGCCAAATGTCTCTGAGTATGAATGTGAAATCTCTCCCTCAGTTCAAAATCACTGCCCTGCAACCATTCCAATGCAGTATGAAACTATTCTTTGTATGGTTCAATTTTATGGATGCTTATATGTATTCATGTAATGAGCAGAAATGTTTTTTCCTTTGGTTTGTTCCAAGGATTGATGTGTCTTTCTCAATGACTGGTCTGAGTAATTATTAAGATTATTAATCTATAGCTAGTCATAGAGATCATGGAACTGTCTTTCTGTTTGTAAACCACTTTGATTAGAAAGAACAAATTAAGGTTTTGGATTGCATGAATACACTCTTGTGTTGCAATCAACAACACCATAAATAATCCTTTAGTGGCATTCCCAGAATCATTTATACTGTCATCTAATGGTAATTGCCAGAATTACAGGAAACTCTTTTTAGGGAACCTCTGGCTATGGCTGGACCAAACAATCCTATTGTGCTTTTTGATGATAAATATCATGCTCTGTGATGGTTCTGTAATAGAAACACTGAACGTTTTGTAAGTCCTTTAGAGAAGTGGCAGAGAATGCCCCAAAGGTTCACAAATCCTCTGGCTCAGTGCCTCTCGTAAATTAAACCCTTTCCCACAAACGTCAGCTTCTCCATACCTCCTAAACACTTTAGAGATTTTAATAAAATTGTTTTCAAGAAAACAACATCTAATGCAAGAAAATCCTAGCTCCCTTATTTTGAATACTTTATTTTAGGAGTTTTGAAATTTAAAATCTAGATTCTTACAGAGATTGGATATTAATTCTTTCAAAATAACTAAAACCCATCAAAAACTAAAAAGAGTATAAATAATTAATTTGCCATCTCCCATACTTTTGTTCAAGGTAAATTCAAAACCTCACTAGTGCTAAAATGGGGGCAGGATTGCATTTACTCTTTAATAACATGAGAACATGTAGTCATTCCATTACCCTGATTAAAAACCCTTCTCTGACTATTCTTCTTCTTCCAGATAAAACCCATACACCTTTCATAGGCTTTCTGTGACATGCATGTGTTTGCACACCTCCCTTTGCCATATGCCCTTACACTCTATGCTCAAACCACCTACTCTAGGAGGTTTCCTGAAACTCCTCTGCTTCTCATGCTTCAGTGGCTTCCCAGTTTATTCCCCCCCTCTTCTTCATGGAACTGAACTTGACACAGATTCATGACTCAGCTAAAGTGCAGATTACTCTGGTTCTATTAAACCTTGCATCCAGCATGGTGGCAGCCCCAGCACTGCGTCTAGCAGACTTCCCACTACAGGGAGTATCCTTGACCAAGAACCCAACTGCTGTGCTCTGATATCCATGGCTGCATTTATGACACGACTGCACCTCTCATAGGCCATGTCTACTCAACATTGAGTGTGGCAAGGCTTCGGCAGATCCATCCCGGGAGCTATAGAACCCTTCAGATTCTGCCTTTGCCTCAAGGATTCCTTTACATTGCTGGACCTTCCTTAGACTACATAGAAGTGCTGGAGACTTTTGCCCCTCTTACCTTCCTTTCTCCTTCACTCAGAGTCAGAT
Source organism: Carollia perspicillata (assembly GCA_004027735.1). Lineage (NCBI taxonomy): Eukaryota > Metazoa > Chordata > Mammalia > Chiroptera > Phyllostomidae > Carollia > Carollia perspicillata. The sequence goes on from PVKM010014391.1 coordinate 20,312, forward strand.
TTGTATCTTGATTTGACAGCTTCTCAACCTTTTCCACTTCCTTCCTATGTCTCCTAACAAACATACCCCCCCCCCAAAGTTCTTTGTATGTTAATCCTACCTTAACATCTGCTTTTCAGAGGACCCAGAGTACCACATACACAGTTCTGCACACATCTCTGGGCACCAGGATGCTACATTGTACTTGCACATTTATTGGTTGATCTTCTGTACTAGATTGCCGTCTCTTTGCCACTTGGGAATAGTTTTTTTATTACTCTGTCCTCAGTGCAATATTTAGTTAAGTATTCAATACCTATTTGTCAAATGAAAGACTAAATTACTTTACTGAGTTTAAAATCCTACAGACAAATATGACTAAATCCATTTTTAAAATTGACTTACTATTGCAATGCATTCTGGTTGCTATAGGATACAGAAAGCTATTATGATAGTTCCCCATTTTACAGCTTATAATTTTAGATCTGGAGATGGAAAAGTATAAATACTTTATGCTCATATAAAGATGTATGCATGTGTGTGTATGTGTGTGTGTGTGTGAAAGAGAAAGCAGAATTCATTGTAAGTTGTGAAAGTGGTTTAGGCTTCATGAGCAATAATATTTCACTTGACAATAGATTGTGTGACTGGGTAAAGGAATTTTTATATAATAGGCAAGGAGAAAGACAAGAATAAATCTTGAAGATGGAAGTGCTCATGGATTCTTTGAGCATGAACATAGTGTTTATTAATGATGTTAATATAGAGGGATAAAACTGGAAAACTGTAAATGTTAAGCTAAGAAGTTATTTAAAAATATTTTTTATGTTTATTTTCTTCCATTTTCTGTACCCTAGCCACTCACTAATCTTCTTTTTTCTTAATCTGTTGATTTTTAGAGAGAGATTAAGAGAGAGAGAGAAAGAGAGACATCAATTTGTTGTTCAAATGATTAATTCATTCATTTGTTGCTTTTTGTATGTTCCCTGACCAGGGATTGAACTTACAGCCTTGGTGTATCAGGACAATGCTGTAACCAACTGAGCTACTTGGGCCTCCATACCGCTTTGGAACACTTTTTAGTGTTCCCAAAACTTTAAGCCTGCTTCTACCTCAGGGTCTTTTCACTTGTTTAGTATTATTATTTTTCTCTATTTAAAAATTTTTTTATTAAAGTACCACTTTCTCAGTGTCTTCTTCTCCGGCCATTCTATGTACCTATTGAAACTGGGGTCCAACCCCAGTTCAATATTTCCCTCATCCTCTCTTAGCCCCATCACTAACATTCTATAATATTGAATTTATTTAATTTCATTTTAGCTCCTCCTTAATATTGTTTCTTTTTTATTTCTTATAATATATGCTCAATAGAAACAAAATGTTGTGGGGTTTTTTTTGTTCAGCATTATATTTTTACTGTCTGAATGGTAACTAGTACATATAGGCATTCAGGGAATATTTTCCAAGTGAATGAAAATTAAAGAATCACTGAAGATTCCTAAATTATGATATAGTATGCACAGTATTATAAAGCAATGACTGAAAAATTCATGCAGCTAAAATTATCAGAAGAAGTTACTTGGGGTGGAAAGATGATGGGAGGCAAAGAGGAAAGTAGAAAAGCTGGCAAGGGCAAACCCATAGTAGTGGTTATGATTGTAAAAACAATGGCTCTCAAATTGAGACAAGCATTGTCATCATCGCTCAGGAATTTGCTGAAAGTGCAAATCATCTGGCTCTACCTCAAAACTACTGGGTCAGAAACTGTGGGAATGGGATCTAGCAACCAACATTTTAACAAGCTCCCTGGGGATTTTTGAGGATACTAAAGTTTGAGAACTGCTGATATAAGGGAGAGGAGTGATGTAAGTGACTGGATATAGCAGGTAGAAAAAATGAAAGGTACTGCTGAAGATTATTTATTAAAATTTAGGAGAGCCTTGACATACCAAAGAATGGTTGTTCCATTGAAAGGAATAGGAAATTCCAGAAGAATAATTTGAAGGCAACAATTGATTAAAATTTTAAATCATGCTATGATCACCCTACTTGTTATCTATCTCTCTATCTACACACATATTTATTTGTTAAAAATATTTTGTGTTATACAAATTTTTCCAATTAAATGCATGTGTCTAACCTGTTTGTTGAAAACCAAGGTGACAAAATGATGCAGAGAAGAGTATTTGAATACTTCATGGACCTCCTGGCATCAATTTCCCCAAATTTAGTGATGTTTCAAAATATCTGCAGCCTATTAACAGCACTTGTCACAGATCCATGAACTTCATAAAATATTTGGTGTTTTATTAAATGTAATTTTTTAAGTTGTAGAGATGAGAAAGGTAGCCATAAAGAATGTCTAAGCTGAGATACCTAGCATAATATCTAAATACTAATATTTCCTGTGACAATAGTTGATTAAGTTGATTAAGGGAACTAAAGTGAAGTCTTAACACATATTTAAGGGAAAAGGATACAAGTAGAACAGTCTGTTGCAGTTTTCATTACGCATTAAAGCTAAGGGAAGAAAACAAAGAAGACCCTACTGGTATTTCTTCCAAGTTTGAGGATATTGTCAAAAAATGTCTCTGGAAATTTTGGGATCCCACAGGCTCAAGATTGTTTGCCATTAGGAAGTCAGCCAAAAAAAAAAAAAAAAAAAAAGCCTTTCTGTGCTCTGAGTCCAATCATTATTTCTTCTGTAATTTTTCCAAAACTGAAACAATTCTTCAAAACTTAAGCCTTAGTAAAATCTTGTCTCCTTATCTTGACTCACAATTTCTATAGATGTACTTAATAACAGTGATTTTAGGGACTATTTTTTCTAAATGTGCATGCTGTTAAATTACTGTGGAAATAATTTAATTCAAAAGCAGTTGCACTTAGAAAAGGCAGAGTGCTTGGCTGGCACGTTGTCAAAAGCCCACGGTCATAGCTGCTTCCTTCAAGTTCCACTGTATTCTCAGGCTCCTCACTTGCTTTAATGGATGTTGAAAGTAAAATAAATAGAGATTTATTTGATGAGTGCTTGCTTGGAATTTTCAAGTGAAAAGAACAAAAAAATCTTAGTTTTCATTTCCTCATCAACTATTTAAAATCTGTAGAGAATGAGAAGTTTGAACATGGCTTTTTTATTGCAAAACTGAGCCATTATTGTTTTTGGAATATTAGCTTTCCTTTAAATGAGTGTTCACACTGAGTGAAAAAGGAGCACTTCAATTTTGTTGATTTATTCAACATGTGATTTCTGTACTCTCCTAAAATTGTGCTTACATTCTGGCTCCCCCAATCTTACTTTTCTTAAAGGATCAAGTATTCCAAAAAGAAAGTTTTGCTTTTTTAGTACATAAAGAATCAAGCACCAAAGCAAGTTGTACAAATGTTTAGCTCAGTATACCAAGTTACGGGGGAAAAGGTCAGAACATCATGTCTCAGCTCAAATGTATAGACAATGTGCTAAGAGCAAGTTACCCTATCCAAAGACAATTTGCAGTCATTGTATTTCCTTATATCATTTTGAATCTCAGGCAAAAGACCTTAATTATAGCTATATTGTTTCAGTAATGAGAAAGGAGGTTTGAGAACAGAACAGATAAAATGCTTCTTCTCAGAGGTATCATCAGCCCTCGTTGCTAAGAGACAATCAGTTTTTCTTAAGCTACCAAAGGAAGTGAAGTCTTGGCCACTTACATTCTTTACAACTAATAAGAATGTAAAACAAAAACGTAATTATGACATGCGAATGAAAAATTTCACAGTGAATCAAACAAGACTAGACATAGAAATAAATTTGCCACTGTCAAACACAAATAATTAAAACATTTTTAATTTTTTAAACTTTTGCCTGTTTACTTTTCCTATATCCATTATCTAATAATCCCTAAACTTTATTGAGTACTTCTTTTACATTAGGGCATGTACTAAGAGCATAATGTAGAAAATAATTCTTACTATAAAAAATGACCTAATTCTGTAGGTACTATTTGACTGCCATTTTACAGATTAGTTTTTACCTAAAATAATAGTTATTACATTACATATAGAAGTCTTGTTTAAATGGAGATGGTCTGTTTTCAGAATTCAACTCTTAATTATTTCACTGTATTTATCTGCCTTATAAAGATATACAGAATTTTATAAAAATACTTTTTGAGTGTTAATAAAATGATATTAAATAAAAAGTATTAAATTATAAGAGAGCTAATAGGAGAAATATTAACTTAGTTTTATATCATGCATTTGAAATTTATAATAATAATAAATTAATATTTCTTCTGTTAAAAATTATAATAATGTAATGAAAAAGCCTTCTTGGATCATGCTTCCCTCTATTGCCCTGCACATTATTCATGATGAACATGTTTATGGTAAACACATTTTCTGCTCAAAGGTCTTATCAGCAGGGGTTCTGGAGATACCTAGAGAACTCAGGAGTGCACCCCCACTGTACAATACTAGGCTAGTTATTTCCCGAGTTTATTGTGTGTGGTATCTTTCAGTACACAGTGCGTTCATGGGCACATCATCACATGTTGTTTATGCGAGGTGGTCTCTTAGGCATCTACATTAGACTAAATACAGGGCTACTCATAACTTACCTACCTTGGAGGAAGACATTTATACTGCTAGAAGGTCTGGAGTTACTCTAAGTCATTCAAACACTATTATTTGCAACTGTGCACTTGTTGGTGAGACACTGAAATAAGCAATTTTTCTAACTATGCTGGCATCATAAGATACAAAATTTGCTAGTACATTCTCCTATATTGTAGGCTACATTTGCCTTCTAAGCATACAGAAAAAGACCAATATTTATTATCATTAAATGTAAGAAGTTTCTACCAAAAGAAACTGACAAAGGACAAGTATCAAGGATGTATAAATAATTCTCACAAATAAATAAGGTTCTTCATAAAAGTGACATTCATTAATCATAATGTAATAAAAGTATACAAGTGATAGAAAAGATCTTTTTTTTAAAGATTTTATTTATTTATCTTTAGAGGGGAAGGGAAGGAGAGAGGGAGAGAAATATCAATGTATGGTTGCCTCTTGTGCATTCTCTGCTGGGAACTGGCTTACAACCCAGGCATGTGCCCTGGCAGGGAATCAAACCGTGATCTTCTGGTATGCAGACCCATGCTCAATCCACTGAGCTACACCAGCCAGGGCCGGAAAAGATTAATTTAGGTAATTATTTTTTTAAAGAATCTAGATAGCTCTTTGGTAGCTGATAAACTAGTACTTAGAAGTGAATTATAATAAGAAAACATTTTTATAAACCTATATATTTGATCAAAGAGCTAATCAGATGTATGAGGTTTGTCCAGACTGCAGAATAATGAGAACAGTTTGCAGTGTCAATGTAATCTGGCAGCCAAGGAGAGTGGACTGGAATGAACGTGTGTGAACAATGAAACCTTCACTGTACTAGTCAATGGGGACAGTAGATGCCATTGAGTGAGCATATACTATGTGGAGGTCACACTCAAAATGACTGAGCAAGTAGAGCGATGAATCTGTATCAATTTTGCATTAAGCTTGAACATTCCTCTGTGGAAACTATTCAAATGATTCAGAAGGCTACAGATACAGGCAATGGGTGATTGGTAGCTTCATCACAACAAACATGCCTGGTCATGCATCACAATTCATGCAGAGTTTTTTGGTGAAACATCAAATCACCCAGGTGACTCAGCCCCATTACAGTCCAAATTTGGCACTCGCCAACTTCTGGCTTTTCCCAAAATTAAAATCACCTTTTTAAAGGAAGAGATTTCAGACTATCAATGAGATTTAGGAAAATATGATGGGGAAGCTGGTGGGGACTGGGAGAACTGTGTGAGATCCCAAGGTGCCTACTTTGAAGGGACTGAGGAGTCACTGTCCTGTGTGCAATATTTCTTGCATCTTGTATTTCTTCAATAAATGCCACTATTTTTCATATTACATGGCTGGATATCTTCTGGATAGACCTCAAGTATATTTATTAAAAATAAGAAAAATTGAGGAAGAACCTTATATTTTTAACATGATAAGTAGGAAAATGCAGTAATATATCACATGAAAATATTGTTGAAAATTCAAAAATTAATTCCATAAGGCAAAATAAAGTTGATTGATAAATTAAAAGAGCTACTTTCTGAAAAGAAAAGAAAATGAAAAGAAAGGAAAGAAAAGACATACCCTGGCCCAGATGATTTCAGTGCAGAATTCCACCAGAGGTTTAAAGAAGTAACACAAATTCTACATAACCTCTTGTAGAAAATATGTCAGGGAGATCTCTTCCAAATTCATTCTATAGAGCTGATATAACATAATACCAAAACTAGAATTAAGAACAAACAAATGGATTATTTCTTATGAATATACAGAAAAATCCTCCAAAGTAGCAAATAGTATTCAGCAATAAATAAAAAGAATTATACATCATGACCAAGTGAGATTTATTCTAGTGATCCAAACAAAGCTGGCACAATATTTGAAAATCAATCAATATAATCTATTCTTTTATAATTGACTAAAGAAGAAAAATTACATAATCACATCAATTGATTATTGTAAATATTATATGAAAAAAGAAATAAAATGAATAGTTAAAAACAATTTGCAAAAAGAATAATAAATTTCAAAGAATAAATCTACCTGAATTCTAGACCTATTTATAACTATAGTAATTAGGACTATGTGAAAATTAGCATGGGGATAGACACATAATCAATAAAACAGAATAAACAACTAGAAATATACCTACACAAATATACTCAATTTAGTAAAAGCAAAGGTGTTAAAGCAATACAATGAGGAAGGATGGTCATTTTAATAAATTTTGACATCCACAGGCAAAAAAAAAAATTAGCCACAACTTGGGTCTCATACTTTATGAAAAAATTACCTCAAATGGGTCATACACTTAAATGTAAAATGTACTTGGCTCTTAGACTTAACGCCAAAAAGTTTAATCCATATCAGAAAAAAATTGATAATTTAGACTTGATCAAAATTTAAAACTTTGTTCTGGGAAAGATTCCTTTAGTAGTATGAAGAAAAGACAAGCCAAAGTGGAAAAAATATTTTCAAACTACCTATCCAACAACTAGTATCTAGAATATATAAAGTCTCTCAAAACTAAACAGTCAAAAATTTTTTTAAATTATTAGAAAATGAACAAAAGACAATAAGTGTTACTTGTCAAAGGGAATATAGAAATTTCACATATTGAAATGCCTCTCATTCAGTACCTTTACACAAACATAGGTGGTATTTTTACAGGACAGGCAGTTCTGTAGGTCTGTTTACTCCAGCACCATCAGACATTGGAGTAATGCTCTTTGATAGCCATTAGGGCACCTATGACATCACTGGGTGATAGGAATTTTTCAGTTCCATTAAAATCTTATGGGACCAGAGTCTATATTTTGTCTGTGGTTGAATGCATGGAATGTCACTCTGCAGTACATGATTGTATAAACAAAAAGACACAGACAAGCACATAAAAAATATATTAAACTAATTAACTATTAGAAAAATGCATATTAAAATTGCAATTAAACATCAATACTCAGTTATTATGACAACTAAAAGAAAAAGAAAACTGTGACAACTAATGTTGGTCAGGGTGTGTGGAAAACAGATCACTCAGACATTGTGAGTGGGCATGGAAATGGTAGATAGAGCTACTCTGGAAAACGCTTTGACAACTTCTTAAAAAGCTAATCACACAACTACCGTATGACCTAGAAATTGCAATCCTGGGCATTTATTCCAGAGAATTGAAAATTTATGTTCACACAAAAACCTGTACACAAATGTTTATAGCAACTTTCTTTGTAATAAGCACCAATGATACAACTCAGATGTCCTTCAAAAAGTAGAAACATTAATTCCATTTGTGACAACCAAGATTACCCTTTGGACAATTACACTGAGTGGAAAAAGCCAATCCCAAAAGATAACATACTGTTTGATTACATTTACATAAGGTTTTTGACATGACAAATATAGAAATAGAGGAAAGATTAGTGGTCTCCAGGGGTTAAAGGGGTGAGGAGAAGGGAAGTGGGTGTGGCTATTACTGTGCAATGTGAGGAATCCTCGTAGTGATGGAAATGTTCTGTATTTTAACTAGAGTAGTATCAATATCCTCACTATGATACTGTACTATATTTTTTTCAAGACCTTACCACTGAAAGAGACTGAGTTAAGGGTACATAGGAATTCTCTGTATAATTCCTCAGAAATATGTGTGGATCTATAATTATATCAAAATAAAAAGGGTAATAAAAATAAAGATGTAATAATCCTCTCAAAATTATTATTAACATTGAACACTGAGATTAATCAATGTAAATAAGTGTCTTAGAATACATATGATTATAAAACTAAATAAAATAAAAATAATTTAAAAGAAAAAAATTTTACCCTCTGTAACAGCATGGATGGGCCTGGAGAGCATCATGCTAAGTGAAATAAGCCAATCAGAGAAAGACAAATACCACATATTATTCATATGTGGAATATAATAAACAAACTAAACTAACAAACAAAATAGAGACAGATGCATAGAGAGCAGGCTGACAACTCTGGGGAGCGGGTGTGAGGGAGTAGAGGGAGAGAGAAAAATAGAAAAAAGAGAGAAAGAACTCATGGACATGGACAATAGTGTGGTGATTGTGGGGGGCAGAGGGAGTGAGTAGAGGTGGAAGAAGGGATAGGAGGGATTAATGGTAAAAAGAAAATACAATAAAAATGCAAAAAGAAGCTGAATGAAACAAATTCTTTATAAAAGCA